>NMUG010013564.1:0-10079 GCA_002855965.1 Monotropa hypopitys
AATAATGGAAATTGAAAAGTTAATACATTTTGGAGGGAAGATCCGCATGGTATCTGCCGGATCATGGGATCATCGGGACATTCTCCTCGCCCTGGATTGCTTGGCATGCGTTGGGTCTGGCCACCGGTGCCCTGCACCGGTCGATCCACTTTCTAGATGGCCCTGTCGGACCAGATGCTCCAGATAGGCCTTGAAGGGGAGGCAGGATGTTGTGAAGTGCCCCTTTTCCCGATGGTAAGAGCAGTAAGCCCTCGGATTGGGGTGCTTTTCGCCCAACTTGTGATCCGGCTCCCTGAAGAAAGGTTCGTCCCTAATCTGCCGGTGGATGATGTAGATCGGCTCTGTAAAAATCGTGGTCTCTGCCACGTAGTCCTCCGGCTTCGGAGCTTTCCTGTCCCCTGCCTTCACCATGTTGACCTACCTCCGGTTGTGCTGAGCAGGGGAAGGCCGTGCTTGTGAATGCTGGATAGAGGCACGCTCGGCCAGGAGATCCTCCAATTGACAGAATTTGTCAATCATCTGCATCAGATCGTCCATGTTCTCCGGAGGATGGAGCATGAGCTCCCGGAGCATGGGGCTTTCGGACTCTAGGCCCAACTTGAAGGAGGATGTGGTGACTCCCTGGTCACAGTTCTGAATGTCGTTGTACAACTCCCAGTAGCGGTCGGCGTATTGCCGGAGAGTCTCATCCGGTCTCTTCCTCAGACTGATCAGAGAGTCGACCTCTTTTTTCTGCCTGCCGCTGGTAACGAAGCGGGCGAGAAAGGTCCTCTCCAGATCTCTGAAGTTCCAGATGGACTTGGAGGGAAGCTTGTTAAACCAGAGCGAGCCCAGGGTGCCAAGGCTGGTAAGGAAGAACTTGCGCAGGACGGCGTCGCTTGAGGAGTAGAGCGCCATGATCTGCCGGTAGTAGATGAGGTGGGTGTAGGCGTCGGTTTTTGGGTCGTACCTGGTAAATTTGGGCAGGCTGAAACCAGGAGGGAGTACGGCCGAGTCAATGGCTCGAGAGAAGGGAGAGAGGCTGAGCTGCTCCAGGCGAGCATCGACAGCCTGAAGGGCCTGCCCGGAGGGACGCTCGGTTTGGTGGTCCCTTCGATGGTGCCGATGCTCCCTTCGGTTATCGTCAGAATCCGGAGAGTGGTGCTGGCGCCTCTCCTCTTGGTCATGATGTCGCTTCTCCCTTTGCTGACCGGAATCCTCCGTTTCTGGCCAGAAGTCCTGCGGTTGGACCTCAACAAATTCCCCTCCTTCATAAATGTAGAGAGGGACAGACTCGTGGCGCTTTGGGCGCCTGTCGTTGTCGTCCGAGTGGTCTGTCGGCCGCTCTTGTCCGTCGGCCACCCCTTTTCCTTTGCGCTCCCTGTCCTCCCTTAATTTGCGCCGGCGACGCTGCTGTCCGGAGGAGCGTGAGGCTGAATCGACGGCATTGGTGGCCCGTGCGACCTGGTTGCGAAGCTTGGCAATCTCCGCGTCTCTCTCCTTCAGCATCCGGTCCACGGCCGCAGCATAGGCCGAACTGAGCTCCGGTGTAAGACCGGTCGGGGAAGAGAAGAGCCCCATAGAGACATGTTGCGGGTGGGGGAGAGCAGGATCAGCGGGGAGAGAAGGGTCTTGGACTCCTGGCGTGTTGTGTCCGTCTTCCATGAGAGCAGTTAGAGAAAAGGAGCAGTCGGCTGATTTCCACAGATACTAGTGCTAAGGTCCCACTGTGAACGCCAATTGTGGGGACCTAGTTTTGCCGGAGGCTGCTCTCTAACTGCTTGGCCTTCGGACACTGGGAGTCGGTTTGACCGGTGGTAAGAGTGGTCCTTGCAAACAAGTAAAAGGGGATCCTCCTGCTTGGCTCCTGCAACACAAGGGTGAGTGCCTGCCGGTGGGGTTTTAACCAACGGGGCCTCCGATGCTTAAGTTAGAATCGTCTGAAGAAGAGATTTAAAGCATAAAACGGAGGAGGCCGGATGGTAGGTGGTCGGGGATCAAAGATTGGATCAGGATCCCGTGAACAGTACCCAAAGGGGGTATTTATAGGAAAAAGTTGGCTTGGGGCTCACGAATAGTGAATGGGCCGCACGTCACGGGCCTCATGGTGGGCCTGGACGGTTGGTGGATCAGGTTAAGTCGTACGGACGGGGCACTATGGTGAGTGCCCCACGTCAGAGACATGAGGGAAGCCCTCCGGATAGTCCGGTCCGTTCGGTGAAGAGTCGGGGGCGGCGCCAAGGGCTGCCGAAGGGCGCAATCCGAGAACCAAGGGTCGGTCGCAGCGAAGGCACTTCGGTTTGGTTGGGCCGGACAAGCCGACTTGTTGGTGTTTAGTTTATGTGGTCCTTTTTCTCCCTCTGGCGTGGGTCCGGTCACCACAACGAAATCGAATAAATTTGATATCTATAGAAAAACAAAAATCATACCTTAATGATTTTGTATTTCCATTTTTTCCATATCATCCTTTGAATCAACATCTTTGTTACTTGCAACTTTCTTGCCTGTATCAACCATTCTTCACATCTTGCAATCATTCCTTCAATCCTGCTTGCTTTGTGTCCTTCTTTAAATTCTTTCTTCTTTCTATTTTGAGTAAATGTTGGGCTTCTCACCCTTTGCAATTACTCGGGAAGATAATTCCATCATCTATCCTGGGCTCGCTCTCACCTCAGGATATTTGATAAGAAAAATATCCCCAAACTTTCTGTTTTGAATACTTGTTAGATTTCTCATCCTTTACAAGTTTCAGGAAGATAATTCTGTTTTAACATAGGCTTGATCTCACCTTTGTTATTGAACAGTAAAGTAGCCCTTTTCTTTCTGTTTTAAGCACTGAATACTGGACTTCTCATCCATATGTATTCTGCTCGGGAAGACATTTTTATCACAAACTTAAAAAGTATGTGTCACAAAGAAGTAGCCCCCTTTTCTTTCTGTTTTGAGCAAAAAAATATTAGACTTCTGATCCATATATTTATATGCTCGGGAAAACAATTTTGTCACAAACCCTAAGGCATGTGTCACAAAAAAGTAGCCCCCAATCTTCTGTCTTGTCTTTTTGAGGCTTTTCTTTCTTTATCTATTTCTTTCTCATTTGCCCCCTTGCATGGAATTAAAGTTCATCAAGACTTTTATTGCATGCAATATCTGTAACAACACACAGTAAGGGATAAATGAATTTCATTCATATAAAAGATCAATACAACTACAGATAATACTTTCGTAAATTTGAAGTATTCCATGTTCGTGGAATCAATTTTCCTTCTAAATCTACTAGTCTGTATGATCCTTGACTTGCTTTTCCCATTACTTTGTATGGCTCTTCCCAATTTGGCCCAAGCTTTCCTTCTGTTGGATCTTTTATATTGCCGAGCACTTTTCTTAGTACTAGGTCACCAATCTGAAATTCTCTAGTATGTACTTTCTTATTGTAATACCGATAGAGTTGAGATTGGTATGTTGCCAGCTTCACATATGCTCTTTCACTTTTCTCTTCAATCAAATCCAGCTGCATTATCATTGCTAAATCATTGTCTCCTTGTTCTATCATCTCTATTTTGATTGTAGAGATTCCCACCTCAAGAGAAATAATTGCCTCCACCCCATAAGCTAATGAAAATGGGGTTTTGCCAGTAGACCTTCGAGGTGTTGTGCGATAAGCCAATGAAACAATAGGAAGCTCATCAACCCATTTGCCTTTTGCCTTATCTAATCTCTTCTTGATTCCATCCAAAATAGTCTTGTTGGAAGCCTCTGCCTATCCGTTGCTTTGGGGATATCCCACAGATGCATAAAAGTTTATAATCTTATAACCCGCACAAAATGCCTTGAATTTATCTTGAAATTGGGTTACATTATCAGATACCAATGCATAAGGGATCCCAAATCTGGTTATTATATTCTTCCAAACAAATTATTCTACATTCTTCTCAGTGATCTTTGCCAATGGCTCTGCCTCTATCCATTTTGTGAAGTAATCTATTCCAACTAACAGATACTTCTTCATATGTTTTGCTGTTGGCATTGGTCCCACAATATCTAGCCCCCATTGAGAAAATGGCCAAGGGCTAGTTAATGGTGCCAAATCAACAGCAAGCACATGAATAATAGGGTAAAATCTCTGACACTTATCACAATTCTAAACATACATCTGTGCATCTTTTTGTATATAGGGCCACCAATATCCTTGAGAAATTGCCCTATGAGCAAGTGAACGACCTCCAACATGGCTGCCGCACACCCCCTCATGGATTTCATAAAGGAATTTCTGTACTAGAGTTGGATGAACACACCTTAAATATGGTCTAGTGAAGGATTTTCGATACAAATCTTGACTGGGAGAAAGCCAAAATCTGGTTGACTTAAGTCTCAGTCTGTGTACTTCTTTCTTATCATCTGGCAGTGTTCCATTTTTGATGTACGCCATAATTGGATCCGTCCAGCTTGAGCCAAGATCAAGATCCATGCTTTCTTCCACAAGAGGATTTTCAATGCTCGGCTGCGGTAGCGATTCAATTCTGATTGTACGGCGGAGGTCCACTGGTACTGATGATGCTAGACACGCCAAGGCATCAACATGGCTATTTTGCTTTAAAGTGATTTGCACAATCTTTGTCTTGGAAAAATGGTCTAAGGCTTATTTAACTTTCTCAGCATAAGAAGTCATTCGATCATTCTTAGTCGCATATTCGCCAGACAATTGGTTAACAACCAATTGACTATCACAATGAATTAACAAATCATCATCTTGACATTGTCGTGCAGTATTAAGTCTTGCAAGCAAAGCTTCATACTAGATAATATTATTAGTAGCATTAAAAGCCAAATGGATTGACTGTTCTAATGCCAATCCATCTGGTGAAAATAATACAACTCCAATTCCAGCTCCTTTATTACAAGAAGAACCATCCACAAAAAGCTTCCATTGTTTTGATGAATCTTTTGGTAAATCTGCAATCTTTTCATCTGGTTCTGGTTGATCTGCCTCTTGTCTTAATTGTTCTGATGGCCCTGGATCCTTCTCTTGCACTTGTTCTGCTATGCTACTTCCAAGAGTAAACTCTGCAACAAAGTCTGCAAGAATCTGTCCTTTGATTGCTGTGCGTGGGATGAAACGTACGTCAAAATCCTAGAGCTCAACAGACTAGGCAGTCACTCTTCCTGGAAAATCTGCTTTTTTAGTACGATTTTTAAGGGATGAGTGGTTGGCACTTCAATGATGTGAGCTAAGAAGTAGTGCTTCAATTTCCTCGATGCTACCACCAAGGCTAATATCAGCTTCTCCAATGGCAAGTATCTTGTTTCTGCATTAAGAAGTGTTTTGCTCACGTAGTAGATGGCTTTCTTCTCGGCATTCGCTTCTTTGACAAGAACAGCACTGACTGCATGCTCAGATACTGCAAGATAAATCTTTAACACATCTTCTGGTTCTCGTGTAACAATCAAAGGTGGACTGTCAAGATATTTCTTCAACTCCTGAAAGGCATTTTTACACTCTTCTGTCCAGTTGTAAGTAGCTTGCTTCTTCAGTAACTGAAAGAAAGGTCTGCACCTATTAGAGGATCTGCTGATGAATTGATTCAGCGCAGCTACCATTCCAGTGAGATTCTGAACCTCCTTAGTCTTTTTAGGACTTTGGAGATTTTGAAGGGCTGAAATTTGATTTGGATTTGCTTTTATTCCTCTTCTAGTGACCAAATGTCCAAGAAATTTTCTTGAACTAACACCAAAAGCACATTTTGAGGCATTAAGCTTTAAATTAAAATTTCTGAGTACCTCAAAAGTTTGATGTAAATCCGCCAAATGAGATTCTGCTTTTTTGGACTTGACCACCATATCATCAATATAGACCTCCAGGTTTTTACCAATCATATCCTTGAACATCTTTGTTGCTAATCACTAGTACGTTGCTCCTGCATTCCGTAATCCAAATGGCATCACCTTATAACAATACAAACCTCTGGGAGTGATGCATGAAGTTTTATCTTGGTCCGGTTCAAACATTGCTATTTGATGGTACCCTCTGTAAGCGTCCAGGAAGCTCATTCTTTGAAATCCTGCTGTTGCATCCACCAACTGATCAATCTTTGGCAAAAGGAAGCTATCTTTGGGGCAAGCTTTGTTGAGATCTATGAAATCAACATAGACTCTCCACTTGCCATTTTTCTTTTTAACCACCACTATATTATCCAGCCACTCTGGATAATATACTTCTCGAATTGCTCCAGCTTTCAACAAATTGTCTACCTCCTCAATAACTGCATCTGTATGCTGTGATGCTGACCTCCGTCTCCTTTGCATGACAGGTTTGAAACCTGGATTAACATTTAAATGATGGCAAATTACTTCTGGATCAATCCCTGGCATCTCCTGCGGTATCCAAGCAAAAACATCAATATGATCTTTCAAAAACTGGACCAGATTTTGCTCATCTTCTTTTTGCATTTCTTCTTTAATCAGAAAATAACGTTCTTCATCAGTTGGATGAGCTGCAACTGTCTTCAGCTTTTACACCACTCTTTCTTCTGGATTCTTTCCAACATCCTCCAATGTTGGTTGATCTGCCACATCTATGGACTTCACCTTCTCAGCTCGCTATTTTGTTTTCAAAGAGGCTACAAAACAACTTTTAGAAATAGCCTAATTCCTTTAATACATTCAATTCCTTTCGGACAAGGGAATTTAAGAACCTGATGATAGGTTAAAGGGATTGCTCCCATCCTATGCATCCATGTGCTTCTAATAATTGCATTGTATGCTGAAGGGACATCTACCACCAAAAATTCGGTGTTCAATATAACCCTTCCAGCCCGGACTGGTAGAACCACCAGTCCTAGAGGCCACACTGGCTCTGCACTGAAACTAATTAAAGGAATTTTGGCTTCCTGCAGATTTGCCTCTGTTAAACCCATTTTCTTGAATGCATAATAATAAAGAATTTCAGTTGAACTGCCCTGATCAACCAAAATCCTCTCTGTATGAAACCTGGAAATCTCCAAAGTAATGATCACAGCATCATTGTGCGGCACCTGCACTCTAACAAGATCCTTTTCTGAAAAAGAAATTATTTCTGGTCCATCCTCTCTTGATCGTTTCTGGCCAAGCTGCAAAACATAATACGAATGGCCTTCCCTCCTTCTTTGAGCACGGGTGTCATTCTCCGAAGTTGGTTCTACCATGCCATGGATCACATGGATAGTACCAAGGGGAGCTAAAAATCTTTGCTGCACGGGACTAGCTGCCCTTTGATTCTCTTCTCGTGCTGCATCTTCTAGACCTGTAAGATATTTTTTCAAATGCCCTGCAGCAACCAGATCCTCCAAGAACTTCTTGTATGTATTGAAGTCTTCAGTCATATGACCAAACTCCCGATGAAAGTTGCATCTTTTTTCAGTTGCTTCCAACTCAACTTGATTTCCCCTTGCTTCTTGGGCCATCTCCAGAATGGTTCGTCCTTCATTGGCCAAATAATCCAAAAAATTGGAACATTAAAAGTAGTATGAATAGCTTTAAAAGATTATGGACCTGGCCTTGGGACTCTTCGTGTTGTGTACATCACTTCATTTGGTTCTTCCTTCTTCTCAGCAACTACAGGCTTTGGCTCTTGCTTTCTCTTCCCTTCTGGCTTTGTCTGACTAACAGTATTGGTTTTATGAGCTTTATGACCGATTCTTTCGTTCTCCCGAGCAATTTCATCTTTCACTTTCGCATGCTGTTCCACTCTATCCATCAACTCCACTATAGTCTCCACTGGATTCATTGTAAAAGACTCTCACACTTTTCCCGAACTGACAACCCTAGCTTGAAGGTTGCAACTGCATATTTTTCACTGTAGTCTTCTATCTCGTTGTAAACTCCCACATACTTTCCAGCATACTCTCGGATTGACTCGTCTGATTTCTTCCTCAATGACATCAAGGAATCAAATTCCTTCGGTGGTTTTCGATAAGTGAGAAATCTCGCCACAAACTGCTCGACAAGATCTTCCCATCCCATTACAGAATGTGGAGCAATAGTATAATACCAGTTTAGAGCAATTTCCCCTAAACTGGATGCAAACATCTTGCAGTACAAATCTTCATCTCCGGAGTGCATGATCATTGACTGGAGATATGCCTTTAAATGTTGTTGATACCCCATTTTGGCTCACCACCTGAAGTTAATCAAGTCAAGTCCAGAATAAATCAGTCAACTTTAGAACCGGCCGAATCGGACTCAGAACAGATCTAAATGTATTCTCGGCATGTCTGAACTTTCTCACAAGCAAGACCGGCGACAAACACGGACGACTTATCAATAAATAAACGTCGGCAAAGGGTCAGAGAACATTTCTCTAAAAACAGATTTTGAAAACGATGTGCGATTCGCGACAAACGGTAAGCAGACACCGAAGAAACCAACACACGACATGCACTCCAGGCCGGTATCAACCGAAACTCACATGGATGTCCGGAATTCAATCTCTCAATGGAAATTTGACCGTAAAATCATTAACGAGAAATCTGCATGATCACCAACGTCATCGGATGAAAATACGGAATTTATTCGGATCCGAACGTCATTACATTCGGAGTATCAAGGAATGACAAGTCGACATCGAAAATGTGCAAACCGATTTTTCATGGAGTCTTGACGAAGAGACAGAGATTTACTGCAAGTCAGTTTCTGCAAATTATCTCACGATGGTGAAATGAGCACAATCCGAGATATTCTGTGTGAGGAGAAAGGGTCGGAAAATAAGCGGCTCTTGAAGAATCGTCCGATTTCAGCGACAACAATTTTAAAATTCATAATTCAAGCCAATGAAAATTGTGGCAACGTCAATTTCCTCAGCAACGGGACCCGCGATGCCACAGAGCAGACAGCTCGGAGAGTTCTGGTTCAGAGCAGTGCAGTATATGAATTCTTCGGAAAATAAAAGGAAAATCAAAAGGAAATTCTCCCTAAAATAGGGAAAGGCTGTTTGGAACCCGAACAAGTCATCCAAATCAAGCCAAAAGTGTGCCAAACCACCCCAGCTCCCATCCAAAGGGAGCTGGTCAATGATGACGTCATTGTCGCACCTATAGGTGCGACATCCTTCTATAAAGAGATGTCCTCCCTTGGCCATTGAGAGGAGGATCCATAAGCTCAAAATCCTGCCCAGATGCTCTCTCCACATTCTGTCCCGAACAGAACATATGTCTACTTTCTAAAACCTATACTACCTAGCCTAAATCATGTCCAAGCCCTCCTAAACTCATCCTAACCATTTCTCATCCACCCAAAACTCCTCCAAACCAGCCCACACATACAAAATCCAGCAACCAAAAATCCAAATCCTCAAATCCAAAATCCAAACATCCAAACAAACCATTTCTGATAAGCCGAAAAACCATACCGACTAGCCGAACCTCTGCCGAACTTTCGTCAAACCGTCCATCTTCCATTTAAATTTTGTATTTTGAATCATTGTATAAAAGTTCTCATTTAATTTTAGGAAAGTCCCGGTTACCGTTTCGGGATTATAGTCTCGTATTAGTAGGGGCGGTGCCCGAATAATATACGTTATTATAATCGTACGAATCGAAATTGGCGAACTTATCCTCCACCGATTGTAATTCCGTCAAGGTATACAAATATATATTTTTCTTCTCTCAAATCGCAGCGATGTAATCTCATCATATATTCTGATCCGGGCGAAGGAAATAAATTATCGGCTCCTACGATGATTTAATTTCTGCCACCCTAAAAGATTGATTCTCAGAAATTCATTCCGTATTCGCATTATGATTGACCACGACCAGAGTGGTTACTTAATCGAATTCATGAATTTGCAAAAATCAATCTCAATGTTCATATATTGGAGAATCAATCTTCTAACTTTCAAGTGGAGATACGTCAGATCTGAGTTGGTTATATAACCGACCGACCGTATAAATCACACGTTGATGTCCCGAGAGTTGATTCTTTAATATATTAATATTCTTCTATTTTTATCTTTGAAGGAATTGATCTTCTGAAAATTCAAGTGGAGGTATATCAGACCTGAGTTGGTTACATGACCGACCGGCTGTACAAATCCCACGTTGATGCCTTAAAGATCAGTTCTTTATTTC
>NMUG010013565.1:0-10079 GCA_002855965.1 Monotropa hypopitys
GAGTGTGTGGTAGCCGGACCCTGAGCTTCTTGGGCCGGACCCCCATACATCCGGATCAGTTCAACAATCCGGATCCAACATACATCACACGGAGCAATCCAGGGCCGTCGGCCTCACGGACCTCCGAGCATACTGCTGTCGGACAGATCCGGCGGATCATCATGTGTTCGGCATCTCAAGCAGTCTCAACGAACACCAGAAGGAGCCAGGTCGGTCCGGCCATGCGGTCTCCTTCAACCTTCGGTATTCCCATCCGGACGTCAAGGAAGCCCAGCGTGCCCGCTCCCCCTGGGAGAGGGAGCAACTTCCACCGGCGGACGGTCCAATGCCGAAGGGGTCCACCATCGGCAGCAGCAGGGAACAATGACCTCCGGCAGGTGGCACGCGGGTCGGCCGTACAACTGCTGATGTGGCTCGGGTCGGTTCAGCGGCCCAACAGCACTGTAGGGCTGACGTCAGCACCTGGCCTCCCGCCCGTGTGCTTCACACACTTGCATCTTGGCGCCCAAGTCAGAGCCATCTATAAATACATCCTCATGACACTGTTCATGAGGAGGACTTTTGGTATCTCTCCGACCCCCTCTTTCAGTTCACAGTTACCCTTCTCCAACAGTTACTGACTTTGCCATCGGAGGCCACTCTCGGTCGTTGCCGACCGGTGGGCACTAACCTTTGTGATCGCAGGAACCAAGCAGGTCGACCCTCTCTTCTTATAGGTATCCCAAGTAGGCATCCGAAGCACTCATCCCAGGCAGTCATCCCCAGTCGTCCGGTCATCAGCCGAAGGAACCACGGTGCCCTCCGGGTTCCAGTCACCACAATTGGCGTTCACAGTGGGACCGCTGTTCCCAGATTCGGGTGGCTAACAGTTTACCCCTTTGCCGTGCATCTCCTTCTCTCCTAATGGCCGCAGACGACTCCCGCGATCATCACCATCGTCGCCTGCCTCTTGCCGCTCCCCTCCTGCCCTTTTTGGGATCCACATCCCAGCAACAGCCCGATCAGCTGCTCCTTAAGAAGGACCTCGAAATTGCCTTCCACAAGGATCAATTAGCAAAACTCTCCGGAGACCCAACCTTACCTCCTCCCGTTCTGTCCGAAACCTTGCAAGACGATACAGAGCACATCACCACAAGGTCGGACCTGGAGCGTGCCGGAAGGCTAAACGATCACGGACGCACGGATACAGGAAAGGCGGTCCGCCGATCCCCTATCTGGAAGCGCCAGTCGGAAGGTCATCTTATCCGGGCGCCCAGGCACCAGCCTTCTGTCAGCATTGCCTCTAGCTCTCGCACCGATAGGTCTCGCGTCGCTCCGTCGGCCACTCTGCCTTTGGAAACCTCTGAAGCAAGCCATAGGCGCCGTCGAAGAAGGAACAATCAGCGCTCCGGTCGGAACCCAAGAATTCATAACTCCCCTCCTCCGGTAGGAGATCTCAGAGATTGCATCAACCGAGTCAGGCATAGAGTGAAAAGCCCTGAAAAGAGGGCCGTACAGCAAAAGACATCCGTGGACGCCAGGCTCCGGCAGCTCAGTCTATCTCCATTCATCCCGGAGATTGAACTAGCGACTCTCCCGGCAGGGTTCATCCTGCCCAAGTTCACGAGATATGATCCCAAGACGGATGCATACACCCATCTCATCCACTACCGCCAGACCATCTCCCTCTACACCACCGACGACTCGATCACGTGCAAGGTGTTCCCCACCAGCCTGGACACCCTCGTCTCCCTCTGGTTCAACAAGCTCCCTCCACGTAGCATTTCATGCTACCGGGATCTTGAACGAGCCTTCATGGCTAGGTTCGTAACCAGCAGCCGACAGTCCAAACAGATCGACGCTCTCATCGGCCTGAAGAAGCGTTCGGATGAAAGCCTCCGCCAATATTCAGAAAGGTATTGGGAACTGTTCAATGAGATTCAGGGTTGTGACCAGACAGTGGCTGCCTCCTCCTTCAAAAATGGTCTGGACAGTAACAACCAGATCTTCGCTGACCTCACTCTCCACCCCTCCGAAGACATGGATGACCTCATGCTCCGGGTGGAGAAATTCTGTCAGTTAGAAAATCTCCTGGCTGAGCGTTCTTCACAGCAGCCGGTTCAACAACCTTCGGAATCACAGCCAACTGGATTCCGAAGACAGGTAAACCTCGTCAAGAGAGGAAAAACGGGTGCCCAGAAAGCCCCAAAGCTGCACGAGCTGACAGCAGAGACGACAGTCTTCACCGAGCCCATCTATGCTGTGTTAAAGCACATTGAGAACCAGCCGTTCTTTGCGTGGCCGGATCACAAGCTTGGGACCTCCAGCAAAACGAAGGACAAGCGAATCCACTGCACCTATCATAAGGAGCAGGGCCATTTCACGACCGGGTGTAAACCCTTCAAGTCGTATTTGGAGCTCCTGGTGCAGCAGGGACACCTAGTTCGATGGATTGATCAGCCGAAGACTCTGGAGCTTGCTCGGAGGTCCGTACATCTCATTCAGCCGGAGGAAGATGTCCCGACAATCAACGTCATCCATGGACCACTCAGCAAGGAAGCAGCCGCCCGTCTCAGAGCAGAAATCGACCAGGCATCTGCCCCAAAGCAAGTGCTCACGGTCGGCTCTGGTCTCAAATGGAAGCTGCCATCCGATTGCTCAGGGTGGACCATAACCTTCACAGAGAAGGACCTTGACAGAGTCCGGCTTCCACACAACGACGCTCTCGTCGTCACTTTGCGCGTCGGACCAGCTAACGTCCGGTGCATCCTTATCGACCAGGGGAGCTCCGCAGAGGTAATGTACTTTTCAATGTTTCAAGCTCTTAAACTGCCCTCTGATGCTTTGCAGCCAGCCGACGTCCCTCTGGTCGGGTTCAATGGAGCTCCGGTATGGCCCCTCGGCAAAATCGCTCTCCCAGTCCGGGCAGGATCCAAAACGGTTGATATGGAATTCATTGTCGTGGATGTTCCCAGCCCCTACAACGCCATCCTTGGCCGGACCTGGATACACTCCATGCAGGCAATCGCTTCAACCTTCCATCAAGTCGTCCGGTTCATTGGAGCCTCCGGACGACAGGAAGACATTCATGGAGACCAGGCGGCCTCAAAGCAATGCTATATCTCAGCCGTTAGGGAAAACAAAGAAATGAAGCAGGTCCAGTGGGTGGAAGTCCCGGACGTACCAGTACTCGAGGATGTTGGCGCTCCGGCAACTGAAAAAGCCGTCGAAGAGCTCATCACTGTACCGATCAACGAGGACGAAAGCCGGGCGTTCCTCATCGGATCCTCTCTCTCCCTCATGGACAAAGAAAGGTACATCAAGTTCTTGAAAGACAACATTGAGGTCTTCGCGTGGACTCCATACGAGATGCCAGGAGTGGACCCGTCGTTCATCTGTCATCAGTTGAACGTGGATCCCTCTCGGCGTCCCGTCGTCCAAAGACCCAGGCGCTCCTCGCCGGCGCATACTCAGGCCGTCATTGATGAAGTGGACCGACTATTGGAAGCAGGCGCCATACGGGAAGTTCAGTACCCCACATGGCTGGCTAACACGGTCGTCGTAAAGAAGAAATCCGGTAAATGGCGGGTTTGCGTCGACTACTCCAGCCTCAACGACGCCTGTCCAAAGGACTGCTTCCCTTTGGACCGGATCGATCAACTGGTCGACGCAACCGCCGGCCATCAGAGACTCAGCTTCATGGATGCGTATAGGGGCTATCACCAGATCTCCATGGCAGAGCAAGACATGGAGAAGACAGCCTTCATCACGCCTAAGGGGATGTTTTGCTACCAAGTCATGCCCTTCGGCCTCAAAAATGCCGGGGCAACATATCAACGGATGGTCGCCCAAATGTTCAGCCGGAAGATCAGGGACACAATGGAGGCGTACATTGATGACATGGTCGTCAAGAGCAAGCACGCAGCAGATCACCTCCAGCACCTTGCCGAAGTCTTTGACATTCTGAAGAAGCATGGCCTCCGGCTCAATGCCGAAAAGTGCGCCTTCGGCGTAGGATCCGGGAAATTCCTGGGCTACCTTGTCACTAGCCGGGGAATAGAGGCGGATCCATCCCAGGTCACTGCTATAGCAAATCTCAGACCGCCGTCCACTATCAAAGAAGTTCAGAGGCTCACCGGCATGGCGGCGGCTCTCAATAGATTTATTAGCCGATCATCTGACCTCTGCCGACCATTCTTCCAAGCCATCAAGACCAGCCGGCGCAGCTATAAATGGACAGCAGAATGTGACCAAGCTCTCCAACAGCTTAAAGGGTATATCTCCAGCCCTCCGGTCCTTGTCACGCCGAAGGATATGGAACCGCTCATACTCTACCTGGCCGTCTCTCAGCACGCCGTCAGCTCTGTGCTCTGTCGAGCGGAAGCATCAGACCATCAGCCGGTTTACCACACTAGCAAAACCCTCCTTCCTGCCGAAATAAGGTACCTTCCACTTGAAAAGCTTGCTTTTGCCCTTGTTTCTTCTTCCAGGAAGTTGCTGCCATACTTTCAGCAGCGTACCATCACGGTGCTGACGGAGCATCCTTTGAAGGCAGTCCTCCGGAAGGCCGACCTCTCCAATCGGATCTCAAAATGGGCGGTCGAATTGGCCAACTTTGACATAAAGTTTCAGCCCAGGACAGCCATCAAAGCCCAGGTACTGGCCGACTTCGTCGCCGAGTTTTCTCCGGGGGTCATCCCCCACGAAGCTCTGACCCAGTCTCCGGCCAGCACCACAGATCTGCAGGAGGCCTCCCCATCTACTGCCCCGCCTCCAAGGCGCTCTGGCACTTGTGCCAAGCGTCCGGCGGAACAGTGGCAGCTCTTTCATGGGGACACTTGGAGACTGCATGTAGACGGCGCGTCCAACAACCGAGGTTCCGGCGCAGGAATTGTGCTAGCATCACCCGGGAGAGTTGTTCACGAAAACGCACTGACAATTGACTATCCGGCCTCCAACAATGAGGCGGAGTACGAGGCTCTGATCTCCGGACTGCGACTTGCCGCGGATATTGGGGTTGAAGACATCGTCGTATTCAGTGACTCTCAGCTGGTCGTCAATCAACTGACCGGAGAGTATGGAGCACGAGACGACCGGATGTGCAAATACCTCAGTTCTGCCCCGGAAGAAGCGAAAAAGTTCAAGAATTTCCGGATTGAACAGATCTCCAGAGAGTTTAACTCCCATGCCGACGCCCTAGCGAAGCTGGCCTCCACCTGCTCCATTTCCGGCCCACGGTCAATCTCCTTCGGCTTCATCTCTCAGCCGAGCCTCGAGCCCCCGGTACAAGAAGTAAACAGCATATCAAGAAGCCCCAGCTGGATGGACGAAATTCTTGCATTTCTCAAGTCAGACTCTCTGCCGGCCCCTATTTGCTCTGCGCCCATCCAGCTCAGGCTCCGGTCATCCTTGAAGAGCTCCATTCCGGTAGTGGCGGATGCCATTCCGGCGGGCGGTCACTAGCCCACCGAGCGATCACCCAAGGGTATTGGTGGAAAGTGGGAGCCGCCTTGGAAAGAAGCTCATCAAGAAGGTTTGAGAAGTCTTGAGAAATTGCTCACATTTGTAAGGGTTTGACAACTATCCGAAAGTTGTAAAGGTAATTAGTAGAACTCTTACTTATTGGTAAGAGAAGTGGATGTAAAGTTAGGGACTTGGACAATCCCTAATCGAACCACTATAAAATTATTGTGTCATTTGCCTTTACTTTTTTACTTTCCTTGCCCTTACATTTTGAGCTAGTATTTCAATTTCACTCTACTATTCATTGTGCTTGGAATTCTTTGATCCAAGTCTCTTTATCTATCTAGTTATTTAGAACTACTTGAAAATCGGAAACTTCGACCTCTTGGGATTAGAACCCCAAGAACCTGAGGTGTAACGTAAGAGATTTATTTGGTGCTTTAATTAGATTGATATTTGAACTTGTGATATTCATCACACATTGAATAGTTAAGTCTCCCGCACTAATTTGCCTAAATTAGTCTTAACTAGAAAAGAAATTTTCTTGGGCATTTTAGTTAATAAACCAATTCACCCCCCTCTTGGTTGTCCATTGCATCGAGTACATAGGGACCAACAATTGGTATCAGAGCGGCTGCTCTATAGTTTGATCACTTCATTGTCCACCAATTGTCTCTCAATCTTTGTTATATCTTATTTGGTCATACTTTCCTAGTGATCATATTCTCGACTTAACCGTCTAGAGTTAAGATCCATAATGGCAACCAATACTCTTCATGGCTCTTCTATATCTACACCTCCTATTTTTCATGGTTCTAATTTTCTATCTTGGAAAAATAGGATGTGCATTTTTGTCCAATCTATTGACTATGATCTTTGGATGATCATAGAAAATGAATTTCACTTGCCTAGGATAGATATAGATGGTATCTCTAGGATTAAACCGTTTTCGGATTGGGATGTCCATGATGCTCTAAAATATGATTTAAATACTAAGGCCATCAATTTGATACTTAGTGCTTTGCATGTTGACATCTCTAGAAAATTCACTTCCTTTGATTTTGCTAATGATCTTTGGAGATGTCTAGTCTTTTTGTTTGAAGGTTCAAATGAAGGACTAGATAACATTTTGATCAAGGAAGATGAAGAAGACTTGATGGAAAATAAAGAAGAAGATGCTCCTATGGAAAATGCCTCATGGTTAAAAGCAATGAGGTACATTCTACTTCTTCTACTTATAGTGATAATTTGCAAAGAATTTGAAAAACTCACTTGTAAGTATGAAAAGCTAAAATCCTTTTCCTTAGATCTATCTAATGAATTTGAAGATGTTTTGAAGAAAAAAGAATTATTAAAAAAGGAAATTGATGATATGAAAGTCTCCTGTGATGAGAGATTATCTTTGTTTAAGGAAAATGAAAAGAAGCTTAATGATGAGATTCACTTACTTAAATGTTCTAGTACTAGAGATACACCTATGTTTGTGTAACGACCCATCCCGAATAAGTAGGAAAAATTATAATCCGGCTACGAATCGTCACATTTAAAAATACTGACAAGACTACTCGATCTTTCTTTTGTAAAACACCATAATTTTTTTTCTTTATTTTAAATAAAACTACGCATCAGAATAGAAGGATAGTAAAGTAAAACTCCAACACAACTAGTAACAAATGTGACAGTCTAAGCTCAAAAGAGATGACCCAGAACAAGGTCCCAACAAAAATTGATAGTCTACTGCAAGGGAAAAACTAATAGACTGAAATATAAAATCTCTCATCCTCACCCTATCACTGGCAGAGGAACAAGTACTAAGAGTTGCTACTGAAAATAGACTCCTGCTGAAAAGAGTCTGAACAACTGGCAAATGAACCGCTAAGCCTTCTTACCTGGATAAAATGCCACAACACAAAGCAGGCAACAATATCCAGGAGTGTCAGATTTACAAACTATATAGAAAAGAGATTTATATGCTACAACAGTAAAAGAGAACGAATGGGTTGTCTCTCTCCCCACAAGTAGTACAGACAAGAAGGTAAACGTAAGGGGTTGTGCCTCTCCCCACAAGTAGTCCAACCAACAAATAGATGTACCAATGCATATGTATGTTATGCGTCTTTTTAATATTTTTGGAAGCTTCCGTCATCATCATCACATAGGACTATGGAGGACATTCCGCTCCACTAGCCATCATCATCAATCATTATTAAGACCATGGAGGACATCCCGCTCCACGAGTCAACATCAATCATTAATAATAAGACTATGGAGGACATCCCGCTCCACTAGTCAACATCGTCATTCATCATCAAACAAGGCTATGGAGGACATCCTGCTCCACTAGCCAACATCGTTGTGCATTTATATGTAAAGTTATGCATGCACCATGAATGACATCAATCTCATCTTGTTTTATCATCATATCACATTATCATGAACATATGCTCATTTGATACCAACCATCAACAATCACCACATCTTACACATTCTTTAAAACACAAAAATGTGACTATACTTCCATATGTTCATCTACAACAACTATGGCATTTTTTTCCCATCATCATAACCATCAAGATAGGATTAAAATCATGCTTGAATTCAGTATCAAATAAAGAGGATACCGCAACATCATTATCATCGATTAAAGCCACCAAGAGAATCGTGCCATCATAATGTTGAACATACTATTTCAAGAGTGTGGAAACGTAAGTCTAAGCATGCGATTCATCTGTAATTTAAACAACAAGTAGCATAATATCTAACAATGTCATTTTCAGCCATCATATGATTCAAGTAAGAACATGTGATTCCAGTCTCCAAAACAAACGATAAGTAGAACATGTAAGCATTTACCGACAAACAAGCTTAACAGTTAACAACGACCACATCTAGCATGTAAACATGTAAATCTAACAATTCTATATAAGTAAGAAATCTACACACTTACCAAAAGTAAGCAAGCGTAGCAAGTAAATCTAGCGGTTTGCCCTAGAACACTTCGGCTGGTCTCTTGTACACATATACGAAGTATAAGAATTTCTCCTTAATACTAAACCTTTGATAATTTATTAATATAATCCCCACTGATTATTGAGCCTCTGCCACCTATGGAATATTTTTAAAATATATAAATCATTATTATAAAAATGATAATTTCTCAAAAATCCATTTTTCTTAAAATTTTCATAACCGGTATGGAAACCGGTACGGACCCGGTATGCCGGCCGGCATGCCGGTTAGTACAAATTTTCTGTTTTTGACAAGACCAAACCTACTGACCAAAATCGACCAAAACCGGCACGATAACCGGTACACAAACCGGTGTACCGCCCGGCATGCCGGTTAGTTATAATTTTCGCGTGGCATATACTAAGGGTTCTGGGCCAAAATTCCTTAAGGCCAGTACACCAACCGGCATGCCGCCCGGCGTACCGCCCGGTATACCGGTGCGTATACCGGTTAAAGCAGAAATACATCAGAGTGAAAATCTGCTTAACCAACTTCGGTTTTTCTTAAATTTTTTTCATAAAAACTCGATTCTAAAGGTCCCAAATCATAAATTTGGCCATGCTAGGATGTAATACTGCATCACCCTTACAACATACTTGAGATTGGGCTTCAAACACAAGGTTTTAAGTACCCAATTTCAAGATTTCACAAAAGGGGATCTACTAATCAGTCCTTAAACGAGATTAGTAGAAAACACTAATCTGGGGCTTAATCTGTACGATTTTTGAAAAACTAAAACCATAGATTCTTACCTTAGGATGTTAGCTACAAGGTTGATGAAGGAAGGAACTCCAAAAACCTTGATCCAAGCTTGATCTTGAGCCAAATCTCTCAAGAGCTCTCCCCAATCTCTCTCTAATGTGCTGAATGGCCTCCAAGGTGTATAATATGAACCCTATTAGGAGCATAGCTCCCTTATATACCCCTTAATCAGGTTTTAATGTTCTTTACACAAATACCCTTCACTTAAAGGGTGATTTCCCCTTGTATGCCATCTTTTATAATATATACATATACATATTATAATTAAGAGATATTTTTAATTACCATAACTCTTTTATAAAATCCTTCACATCATTGATTTTCTTTAATTCTTTTCTTCCACTATTATTTTTATCCACAAAAAAAATAAATTACTCCTCCCCTATTTTTAATAAAATAGGTATATTTTATTTTTAAATTATTAAAATAAGTACGGGTATTACAGTTTGCATGTCACTATTGTAGCAAACTAGGACACACATCTGTACTTGCCCTATTAGGAAGACTCATCACACTCATGCTCTTAAAGTTAAACACATTTGGGTTAAGAAAGTAGATAAGGTAGTTCATGTCGATTTGCACATTGACAAACCCAAGGCAACTTGGGTACCTAAAACTTGAACTCCCTTTTGACATAGTAGTTTAGGATGTGCTTACATGTATATATCCTCTTGATTTAGTTTAGGAATTAATTCTTGACATATGTATGCTTATTGGTGTTTATTTCATGCCATATGCAATGTATACTCATTTTTGCACAATGATGATTCTTGGCATGTCTACATACTTGTTTTCATGCCTATATGATTCTTGTATATTCATTGTATTATACATGTTGGCTTGACATTAATTTAATTGCATATTGG
>NMUG010013566.1:0-10079 GCA_002855965.1 Monotropa hypopitys
AGATAACTTTCGGGAGAAGTATGCCATTCCCAATGATGTCACAACGGAGCTGCTTTACAAGCCGGAGGAGGTGCCATATGACGATGATCACATCGCCATCCCCCTCATGGCTATCACCGAGGGAGGCCTTTGGCTGCCTATTGACGAGTTTATGAGGGACCTTCTGTGTGAGTATGGGCTTTCCCAAGCCCCACTTACTGGAAACACATATAGGGTTTCCGGTTGCATTAGAAAGCTATGCCGGACTCAGGGTCTCGTCTTTACTATTGCCGACCTCTTCTACGTTTTCACACTCTCCTAGAATAAGAAATCCGAGCGCTATTTTTTGATTGCTCAGTCTGGATCCGGAGACCTCTTCACCCGTCTGCCGGATTCTGAGAAATGGGCTGACATTTATGTAGTGGTGTCCGGAGGCTATAACAGCCCCACTGATGGAAGAAAACTCATACCGACTGCGAAGGGGTCACCCGGTAAGGCTTTTGTTAAGTATTCATGTTTTCAATTATTCTGATGTCTTCTATCGACCTGGATAGAGCGTTTCAAGTACTGAGGAAATACCAGATGAAATTGAACCCGGCCAAGTGTGCATTTGGGGTTTCCTCGGGAAAGTTCTTGGGATTGATGGTGTCACACAGAGGGATAGAGGCGAATCCCGAGAAGATCAAGGCCATAATGGAGATGAAGCTGCCCACCACAGTCAAAGAGGTCTAGAGGCTTGCAGGATGTGTAGCAGCCCTCCACCGCTTCGTTTCGAGAGCTACAGATAAGTGTAATTCATTCTTTAAATTTTTAAAGAAGTCTTTTGAATGGATGCAAGAAAGTGAACGAGCGTTCGTAGAGCTCAAGCATTACCTCCGAACCCCTCCCCTCCTCAGCCCAGTGAGGGATGGGGAAGCACTCCTTCTTTATATTGCCGTTTTCTCTCATGCGGTGAGCTCAGTGTTAATCCGAGAACAAGATGGGATACAAAATTTTGTGTACTACACCAGTAAATCCCTGAAGGGGGAAGAGACGAGATACCCCAAGATTGAAAAGATGGCATTCTCCCTAGTTACCTCGACCAGAAAACTCAGACCTTATTTCCAATCCCATCCCATCATTGTCCTCACGGACACCCCACTAAGGCAAGCACTATTCAATCCCGATACTTCGGGGCGCCTCATTCAATGGCCATTGGAATTGGGTGAATTTGATATTGAATATAGACCCAGGATAACGATGAAGGGGCAGGCTGTAGCTGACTTCTTGGTCGAGTACGCTGCCCAGGACCCAAAGTTACGGAAGGAAGAAGACGAATCATGGCATTTCGGTGTTGATGGCTCTGTCACCAAGCATGTCAGTGGGACAGGGTTAGTCCTTACAACACCGGAGGGACAAAAGATCAGATATGCACTAAAATTCAACTTCAGGGCCACTAACAATCAGGCCGAATATGAAGCATTGGTGATCAAGTTGCAGATAGCACAAATCATTGGCATAAAACATATAACAGTGGTGAGTGACTCCCAGATAGTGGTCGGGCAGGTTACTGGAGAATTCGAAGCCAAGGAAGGAGCTATGGGGAAGTACCTAGAAGTGGTAAAATTGCTCAAGGAGGGCTTCATTGAATTCACCATCTCACAAATTCCGAGATCTGAGAACCAAAAAGCAGATGACCTGTCTAAGATTGCCACCTCAGAAGGAAGGTCAGTCCCAAGTGGAATTTTGATACAATAGCTGAATGGGCCGAGCATTGAGGAATGTGGTAAGGCAATCTCAACAATTGACTACTCAAATTCATGGGATGCTCCAATTGTGGCCTATATCAAGACAGGGCAGATCCCAGAGGACAGAGGAGAAGCCAGAAAGCTCAGGATCCGGGCCGCGAAGTACGTGCTTATGGGAAATGTCTTGTATAGGAGAAGTTTTTCTCTATCATATCTGCGATGCCTGACGGGTATTGAAGCCTCCAGAGTCATGCAGGAGGTCCACAAAGGCATTTGTGGAGCGCACTAAGGGTGGAGGACTCTGGCGTACAAGATAGTGAGGCTGGGGTACTACTAGCCGACCATGCATAAAGATTGTGCTCAGTTGGTGCAGAAGTGTGACCCACGTCAAAGATTCTCCAATATCTCACATAGTCTGCCGACCCAAATGAGCCCAATGAGGGGCCCTTGGCCCTTTGCTCAATGGAGCATGGATTTCATCTGGCCACCACCTAAGGGAAGAAACCAAATGCAGTACGCTGTAGTGGCAATCGACTATTTCACGAAGTGGGTGGAAGCTAAGGCACTATCAACGATAACTGCCCGTGTCATCATTTCTTTCCTGTGGGAGAACATTATTTGCAGATTTGGCCTGCCGCGAGTGCTGGTAGTGGATCTTGGAAAGCAGTTCGACAACACAGACTTTAGAGAGTTTTGTAGTGCCAAGGCAATCCACGTACATTACACGTCAAAGGCCTATCCCAGGGCGAATGGGAAAGCTGAGGTGACCAACCGTGAAATTAAGAAGGGGCTGAAGAGGAGATTAAAAAGTGCAAAGGTAGAATGGTCGGATGAGCTGGATTCCGTGCTGTGGGCATTTCGTACCACGACAAGAACGTCGACATGGGAGTCTCCTTATGCCTTATCTTTTGGAGCAGAAGCTATAGTCCCAATCGAAGTGGAGCTTCTCAACTACAGGACAACATCATTGGATGACACCGAGAACAGGGAAGACTTAAGGACCGAACTTGATTTGCTAGAAGAGAAAAGGGATGTGGCTGCTACTAAGAACACCATCTGCCAGCAATGGATGGCCAGATATCACGACACCAAGGTTCGGCCAAGATCCTTCCAGCCCGGAGACCTAGCACTCAGGAAAGCTGATCCTATGGGGAAGAAAGTCAAACAGCTACAGCCTACTTGGGAAAGGCCCATACAAGATGCTGAGGAATTCTAAAGTTGGAGCCTACAGATTGACGACTCTCAGGGAAAAGGAGTTGAGCAACCCATGGAATGCCGAACACCTCAAACGCTACTATAAATAAAGATAAGGCGTATTGTTATATTTCCTTTTCTTATAATATTTTCATCTTTCCTTGCCTTCTCAGAGCATATCTGTTATGTACTTCGAAACATATACCATTAGTATCTTCAATGAAACTATTATCTGCTGCAAAATTAATCTGCTTGCCTATCGAATGAACAAAAATGCCAATGCGTGAAATTATGCTAAGGCACAGCTCAGCTGGTAAGCTAAGGCCCAGCTGAGCACATGGCTAAGGCCAATAAAGAACGCCAAGGCATGAAATTGTGCTAAGGCACAGCTCAGCTGGTACGCTATGGCCCAACCGAGCACATGGCTAAGGCCAATAAAGAATGCCAATGCATGAAATTGTACTAAGGCACAGCTCAGCTGGTAAGCTACAGCCCAGTTAAGCACATGGCTAAGGCCAATAAAGAACGCCAAGTGCGTTCGCCCAAAATGTGCGTTCTTATAATGGGTAGCCCGAAACGTAGGGCAAAGTGATCGCAGCAAA
The DNA here is from genome assembly GCA_002855965.1 of Monotropa hypopitys. NCBI lineage: Eukaryota > Viridiplantae > Streptophyta > Magnoliopsida > Ericales > Ericaceae > Monotropa > Monotropa hypopitys. The sequence goes on from NMUG010013566.1 coordinate 3,503, forward strand.
ATATTCATGGAAAGTCCAAGGTCGAACCACAAAGAGGGGTGGTTAAACTAAGCGAAATGTGCTTCTCTTCGGAGTGTTTTTGGTTTATGGCTATACGTGGCCAACGATGAGTTGTTTTGGGTGAAAAATCTTACACTAAGTGGTAAGAACTGATTTTTAACTTAAGACTAAAGAATGGGCTAGTTCATGGCTTTGGGGAAACATAAATTTGTTTGTTAAAGATGCAAAGATGCATAGGATAAACTTGACACGCAAACCAACGGAAACCAAGTAAAAATGGCCACACCTCACATGAACCTTTAATCTAGCAAATTCAAAGTCATAGCACTAAGAATTACTTGTGGCAACATCATTGCCAACAATGAAGCAAAGAGGTAACTTATGAATTTCTAGACCTAAACTAGGAGGTAGTAGCATAATCCTTACTAAGTTTCTGTTGGAAATTCCACATCAAATAACAAACAAAACCATGTAGACCCTAGTCCATGAACTACCCCTCAAAGTTACTACTCACACATAGTGATAATGGCCATTGCAAAATATATAGAATGCATAAGATTAAAGAGAGAAGGATAGAAACTAGGTTACCAACACTTGAAAATCAAGAGAAACAAGCTTCAATAATCCACTAAAGTTCAGTAGTACAATCTTGTCCTTCAGAATTCTGCAGAAAAATAATTTCAAAACTCTAATGGAGAGAAGAGAGAGAAGAGAGAACTCTCTAGAAAGAGATTGTGTAAAAAGTCTTAGTCCTTGTGTGTCTTCCACGAATGTTGGTCACTCCCCATCAATAATCAATGTGAACACCCCATTCCCATGCTGCATGCCTCGAAACTAAGTAAAATTCATCTGAAAAATACATTAAATCGCGCCATCTGTCCCCGTCTGCATCGATGCAGACATAAGTTGCATCGATGCAACTAAGCTCTTGAACGTTTGGTATTCCTTTCCTGCATCGATGCGAAGTGAAGCTGCATCGATGCGACTCCTCCGGATGATTATTGCATCGATGCGAATGAAGCCTGCTTCGATGCGCAATGTAACTGAGTCTCTGTATCTTCAATCTGAAATTCTCTTGCATCGATGCGAAGAAGCCTGTATCGATGCACATTAGTCTGCAGAAAAACATCTTTCTGTATCTTGAAAGCTGCATCGATGCGAATGGACCTGCATCAATGCACAGTTGTGTATGCACGAAATCACTCTCTGTATCTTCAGTTTCGCATCGATGCGCAAGTTCTTGCATCGATGCACCTGCACTGTAACTTCAATGTCTGCCCCTATAACCTTGTCTGCATCGATGCGCTAAAACCTTGCATTGATGCGAAGATGCATATTTTTGACAGTATCCAGAATGGCATAAGGAATGTGTTCTCAATCAAGCTCCCACAAGTCATCAAAAACATGCATTTTAATCCATTCAACCTGAAACAACATCAAAGATACCTACGCGCACATCATACGAGAAATTGACTGACAAAGCGACATAAGCATGTAAGAGTGAAACATAATTAGCCTAAGTAAATACAATTCTGCAGGCTAATCACGACCCCAAACTTAAACATTGGTCGTCCTCTCTCTCTCTAAAAGCCATGCAAACCCTTAGACGTCTTAGGAAACACTAAACGGACAACCCTAAACCCTCTCTCTAAAATCTCAAATCCATCCGATCTTGTAAACTCTGGACATTCTGTCTATTAGACATGCAAAGCGATAACACGCAATTGGGACACCCTCCCACGTATGAAGCTACATGCAACCCCTAATATGTCTGAGGAAACCCTAAACGAACAACCCTGAACCCTCAAACCAATCCACAAACAACATGCAAGTCCTAAACCACCCATTCACTCTCTAAACACTGAACCGGGGGCCCAGAACCATCCAACTCTCTCTAAAAGCTATGCAAACCCTAATACGTCTCATGAAATACTAAACGGACAACCCTAAACCCTAAACTCTCTCTAAAATCTCAAACCCATCCGATCTCGTAAACTCCGGACATTCTGTCTGTTAGATGCGCAAAAGCGATAACGCGCAATTGGGACACCCTGTTACATATAAAAGCTACATACAACCGCTAATACATCTCAGGAAACCCTAAACGAACAACCTTGAACCCTCAAACCAATCCACAACCGACATGCAAGCAATAAACCACTCGTTCACTCTCTAGAACACCCCTAAACACTGAAATGGGGTCCTGAAACAATCCAACTCTCTCTCTAAAAGTCATGCAAACCCTAAGATGTCTCAGGAAATATTAAACGGACAACCCTAAACCCTAAACCCTCTCTCTAAAATATTAAACCCATCTGATCTCGTAAACTCCAGACATTTTATTTCTTAGATGCACAAAGGTGATAACGCGAAATTGGGACCCCCTTCTATATATGAAAGCTACATGCAACCCCTAATATGTGTCAGGAAACCCTAAACAAACAACCCTGAACCCTCAAACCAATCCACAACCTTCGTGCAAGCCCTAAACTACCCGTTCACTCTCTAGAACGCCCCTAAACACTGAACCGCGGGCCCGGAACCATCCAACTCTCTCTAAAAGCTATGCAAATCCTAAGACGTCTCATGAAATACTAAATGGACAACTCTAAACCCTAAACCCTCTCTCTAAAATCTCAAACCCATCCGATCTTGTAAACTCTGGACATTTTGTCTGTTAGACGCACAAAAGAGATAATGCGCAATTGGAACACTCTCCCATGTATGAAGCTATATGCAACCCCTAATACATCTCAGGAAACCCTAAACAAACAACCTTGAACCCTCAAACCAATTCACAACCGACATGCAAGCCCTAAACTACCTGTTCAATCTCTAGAACACCCCTAAACCATGAACCGAAGGGCTGGAACCACCCCAATATCTCTCTAAAAGTCGTGCAAACCCTAAGACGTCTCAGGAAATACTAAATGGACAACCCTAAATCCTAAACCCTCTCTCTAAAAGCTCAAACCCATCCGATCTTGTAAACTCCAGACATTTTGTCTGTTAGAGGCGTAAAAGCGATAACGCGCAATTGGGACACCCTCCCACATACAAAAGTTACATGCAATCCCTAATACATCTCAGGAAAACGTAAACGAACAACCCTGAACCCTCAAACCAATCCACAACCGATATGCAAGCCCTAAACCACCTGTTTACTCTCTAGAACGCCCCTAAACACTGAACCGGGGCCCCAGAACCACACCACTCTATCTCTAAAAGCCATGAGAAATCTAAGACGTCTTAGGAAACACTAAACGGACAAACCTTTGTCCTAAACCCTCTCTCTAAAATCTCAAACCCATCTGATCTCGTAAACTCTAGATATTCTGTCTATTAGACGTGCAAAAGCGATAACACGCAATTGGGATACCCTCCCACGTATGAAGCTCCATGCAACCCCTAATACGTCTCAGGAAACCCTAAACGAACAAACTTGAACCCTCAAACCAATCCACAACTGACATACAAGCCCTGAACCGTTCACTCTCTAGAATGCCCTAAACACTGAACCGGGGGCCTGGAACCACCCAACTCTCTCTCTAAAAGCCATGCAAACCCTACGACGTCTCAGGAAATACTAAACGAACAACCCTTAATCCTCAAACCAATCCACAACTGACATACAAGCCCTAAACGACCCGTTCACTCTCTAGAACGCCCCTAAACACTGAACCGAAGCCCGGAACCACCCACACACTCTCTCTAAAAGCCATGCAAACTCTAAGACGTCTCATGAAATACTAAATGGACAACCCTAAACTCGATAACGCACAATTTGGACACCCTCATACGTATGAAAGCTACATGCAACCCCTAATACGTCTCAGGAAACCCTAAACGAACAACCCTTAATCCTCAAACCAATCCACAACTGACGTGCAAGCCCTACACCACCCGTTCACTCTCTAGAATGCCCCTAAACACTGAACCGGGGGCCTGGAACCATCTCTCTCTCTAAAAGTTGTGCAAACCCTAAGACATCTCAGAAAATACTAAACGGACAACCCTAAACCCTCTCTCTAAAATCTCAAACCCATCCGATCTTGTAAACCCCGGACATTCTGTCTGTTAGATGTGCAAAAGTGATAATGCGCAATTGGGATACCCTCCCACGTATGAAAGCTACATGCAATACCTAATACGTCTTAGGAAACCCTAAACGAACAACCCTGAACCCTCAAACCAATCCAAAACCAATATGTAAGCCCTAAACCACGCGTTCACTCTCTAGAATGCCCCTAAACACTAAACCGGGGCCCTGGAACCACCCAACTCACTCTCTAAAAGCCGTGCAAACCCTAAGACATCTCATGAAATACTAAATGGACAATCCTAAACCCTAAACCCTCTCTCTATAATCTCAAACCCATCCGATCTCATAAACTTCGTAAATTTTGTCTCTTAGACGCACAAAAGCGATAACGCACAATTGGGACACCCTCCCACATATGAAAGCTACATGCACCCCCTAATACATCTCAGGAAATCCTAAACGAACAACTCTGAACCCTCAAACCAATCCACAACCGACATGCAAGCACTAAACCACTCGTTCACTCTCTAGAATGCCCCTAAACACTGAACTGGGGCCCCGGAATCACCAAATTCTCTCTAAAAGCCGTGCAAACCCTAAGACGTCTCACTAAACACTAAACGGACAACCCTAAACCCATCCGATCTCGTAAACTCTGGATATTCTATCTGTTAGACGTGCAAAAGCGATAACGCGCAATTGGGACACCCTCCCAGGTATGAAAGCTACATGCACCCCCTAATACATCTCAGGAAACCCTAAATGAACAACCCTAAACCCTCAAACCAATCCACAACTCACATGCAAGCCCTAAACCACTCGTTTACTCTCTAGAACGCACCTAAACAATGAACCAGGGGCCCGGAACCATCCAAATCTCTCTCTAAAAGCCATGCAAACCCTAAGACGTCTCAAGAAATACTAAAGGGACAACCCTAAACCCTAACCCTCTCTCTAAAATCTCAAACCCATCTGATCTCATAATCTCCAGACATTCTGTCTATTAGACGCGCAAAAGTGATAACGCGCAATTGAGACACCCTCCCATGTATGAAAGCTTTTAGAGTGAGAGAGAGTGGCTGCCCGTTTTTGGGTAAAATGATACAACCCTAGGACCCAAAACATATAAATCCCGCACTTAAAACACACACAGCACGATTTCCCGTCCGGACGAACACGTCCCCGTCTGGACGAACAGGTTCCCGTCCGGACGAACTTCCGGATGAACGGTGCAGGCTGCTTCAGGACGAAAATCTGGTTGCAGGAAAATGCTCCGTCCGAAACTTTGCTTCTCCCCGTCCGGACGAACTGGTCCCATCCGGACGAACTTTCTCTTTCTTACGGACGAACGTACAGACTGCAGCTGGATGAATTTTTGGAGTTCTGTAGTGTCCCCCGTCCGGAACTTTGGCCTTCCCGTCCGGACGAAAAGTACAAAAACTGAGCAGAATGCTCCCGAATGGCTTCCGAACCATTTTGACACCACCTCAAGCATATCCCCAAGTGTTCCCGAGCCAAACGACGTCCCTCGAGCATTACAAACGACTTTCTTAAATAAAATTTAGCGAACGAACTACTTGATTAACCAAAATATACGCGATTTAGACGAGGATAAATCTGACATTATCGGATTAGGGAATATTAATCGCACAAACATTTTAGGAGTGTTACAAACTCCCCCTCTTATTAAAATTTCATCCCCGAAATTTACTAAATGAAACACGCAAGAAAAGAGTATGACGGTTACCTCACTCGAAGAGAATCGGATACTTCACTAACATTTCTTCACGCCTCTCCCAAGTTGCTTCCTCTATGCCGTGGTTCTTCCAAAGAACCTTCACCAACACGATCGATTTCCCACGCAAAGTCTTCTCTAACGTATCCAATATGCGAATCGGTTGCTCCTCGTACGACACATCAGCTTCCAATACTAATGTAGACCAATCCAATACATGCGACGGATCGGGTTCATATTTCCGTAGCATAGAAACATGAAAGACGTCATGGATGTTGGAAAGAGAATACGGCAATGCAAGACGATACGCTACCTCCCCGATTTTCTCAATGATATCGAATGGTCCTATGAATCTCGGTGCTAGCTTCCCTTTCTTTCCAAAACGGGATGTCCCTCGGCGAGGCGACACCTTCAAGAATACATGATCTCCCACATCGAATGACAACGGTCGGCGACGATTATCGACATAGCTTTTGTAACGGCTTTGAGCGGCTAACAATCTTTGGCGTATCTTCTTCACTTGCTCGGTGATTTGTTGTACACTCTCTGGTCCCAACATAGTAGAATCTTCCACTTCGGTCCAACACACGGGCGAACGGCACGGACGACCATATAAAGCTTCGAACGATGCCATACCGATACTAGAATGATAACTATTATTGTAAGCGAACTCAACTAACGGCAAGCATGTCCACCAACTATCGAGGTAGTCCAAACCACAAGCACGAAGCATGTCTTCCAAAGTCTGAATAGTGCAGTTCCGACTGCCCATCGGTTTACGGATGAAAAGCTGTGCTGAA
>NMUG010013567.1:0-10078 GCA_002855965.1 Monotropa hypopitys
AAAAGCCCTAGCATAAGGTGTAGACTATGAAGCACGGGTACTCCAAAAATGGAGGCGTACGCGTAACGGGTACGGTACGGGTACGGCAAAATACGTACCGGGTACTCCGTAAACGTATCGGGTACGTCTGAGTGGTTTGGGTGCGGGCGGGTGCGGGGCGGGTGCGGGAATGGGTACGGGGAGTTAAACTGTAAGTAAAAAAAACTGAGGCAAAATAAAATCATTATTAATTTCGAAGTAAACACACACACACACACAAAATACAAAATACAATCAGTGTAATCCTAACACACACTCTCTCAGTGATCTAATACTTATTGTTGTCATCTTACGTTGTTGCTAATACCTATTTCAACATCGGTGATCTACTTCCCCAACAAAATATAGCCCTCGTCTTCATTTCAAACTGAGTTCAGAACACTTTCTCAGGGTAGGGGAAAAAGTTGGACGCCGGTATAATCTCCAATTGCAAAGGTCAATGATAAAATGGGATTTCCCAATTATGTTTCTTAGCTTAACTAGTGCCAAAGTGATGGACAAAAAGACAGCCATTTCGCAAATTTTTAATCTAAATTGCTGAAACAAACACATTTCCATGTTTTAGCATTCAACTATTGTATTAAATACCGATCTAAATTTAGTATAGTACTCCATGCGTATGATTCGTCTATTTGCTAATCCAAGTTGCGGTATCAGAAAATGGTTGTCATTTTGAAGTTAATGATGTTTATCTAATCTTAGATTTCAAACAATTACCTTTTCACATGATTTTTAAGTTTTAACACATTACGTAGAGTTCAGACAGACAGACAGTTTTGTCCAAGACTGGTGACTAATTTAGTAAGTATATTATACTTTGCAAAGAAAAAGGAAACATCAAATCGTTAAAAAATATTAAAAAGTATAAAAAAATATTTAAAAAAATAGCGCCATATCGTACCCGTACCCTACTTTTTTAAGTTTTGCCGCACCCGCACCCGCACCATACCCGTACCATGTACCGGTACCCGTGCTTCATAGGGTGTAGACATAGACCTACTTTAACTTTACTTAAGATTTCAACCACCTCCTATAGCATGCGGCCAAAGCAGTACAAGACCCAACATGATAGCTAAGATACAATAGAAATTTGTAAATAAATATTAAAAATGAAAATACGTATTCTAATTCATTTTATTTTCAAGATATATATACCACCAGTTACAAAACTGGAAAATACCTTTCCAAAATATATCACCTACAACAACCCATAAATTCTCCAATAACAATTTCCCTTTCCATGTTGAAAAAGGCTCTTGCCAATGATTTAACTTTTCAGATCAAAAGGATCTCTGCTACATCAAAAAACAGGTTCTTGTCACAACAGACTGATTTAATTCCAAAACATACAATTTCCTTGGTATGGCGGAGATCGGTACAGTCAAGGATGAACCTAGCAAGATACTTATATCTTCCGCAACATTGGCATATCTGAAATGTAGCACTGCCATTTTCACTACACCCGTGAATAAGGATTTCGTAATACAATAAAGCAAGAATATTTACATCTCCAGGGCCACTACAGGGATTACAACAGACATGATTCAGATTATATGCATACAGGCAGACGCTCCCAGTCCTATCACAACACAAACTTCGCATCCATTAATCACATTTGGAAAATAATAACCAAACCAAGGGAAAAACTATTAATTTCATTTTTGTGCTTTCATTCACAGTGATCAGTAACAAATGTGCCCATGAATTACGAAATGATTTTTTAACAGTGTAAACTCCCAAAAATTCATACAGAAACAACCAACAATTCATTCTTGCGGCAATGTAGCAAAACCTAAACTAGTATGTATGCAAGATGGATCGAGAAATCAGATGGAACAAACACAAAACCTGAATAACACCTTCAAAAAATGCCATAGCCATATAGTAATCACGAAAATTTACAATAGCCTGTAAAAGGACATGACCTCAAACTAAGGTACATCTACCGGTTGCTGGTTGGCAAGCAAATTGAACTCATTCTAGGTACAAATAGCTTCTCAAGTCATACGAAGCATTGGTATAGGTCAATATTTCTTGTTCCGGCGTAAAATACACAATAAAAAGAAATATATAGTTCTGAATTCCAATTTCTTACCGAGATTTTTGTCCAGGGTCTTGGTGAATTGGTTCAATGGTGGTGGGACCTTCAAGCGCTGGTTGAGAATCCTTTTCTTTCTCTGAATCTGAACAACCTTCGGCCACTTCACAAACCGATGTAGATCCTTCTTTGGAGGCAATGCCCCTCCTATCCCAAATTGCTTCGGCCGCTTCTCGAACAGTGGGTTCACAACCTTCTCCTGTCAAATAAAAAAATCAAATTGGCTGCAAATTCTCTTCGTAAACAGCAACAAAACTGCATAGTTACATCCATACGAGTGCATGTGTATCTACGTGTGAACAAATGTAATATACCGATCATACCGGCTTCTTTTTAGCTGCTACAACTGGTTTGGCACCTCTCTTTGGGGCCTTCAAATCATAAATGAATAGAATATAATTAGAATCAAATGATCGGAAACACCGCAGTAAAGGGGAAATCGAACAACACAATTAATGCGAAAACGTGAAATGGGTCAAAAATATAATCGTAAGAAAAGATCGGAGAAAATATGCGATTCTATGAACAGACTGATAGAGAACTTGCTCACCATTTCTGGAAGTTTTAGCTCTCTGCTGGGCTCAGCTAATAGGGTTTGAGGACGGCGAAGCTAAAAGCCTAAAAACAAAATCAACACTCTCTGAGGAGTGTACAATGAAATCACATTAAACACCCATATATTCTATGAAATCACACTAAACACCTTTGCAGGAGCATGTTAGTTGGGTCGGGCATTGTAATGACCACTATAATCTATATAGCAAAATAAAAAAACATCTTAAAAAATGTTAAAGAACATGTACCATTTTTCTAAATCTTAATTTTTTATTTCATCATATTTAACAGTCTAAAAATATATTTTTCACAAACTAAATTTTCAATTATACTTTTGTAAATATATTGTACTTTTATAGTCAAATTTATCATATTCACTAATTATATTATACTCTTTCATAATTATATTTTATTCCTTATTCACTAACATAATTTTATTTTATATCATATCTTACATCACATCTTAATTGTCACGCTCGTTACGGCACGACGATATAAATGTCCACACAAATGCGGTAACGTAAATAAACAAAAAATACCACTATAACAAATAAAAATATCCACATCTTTTTGTCAAATATTTTTACACGATAAACTCTTCTTTTTTCCTTTTACCCATAAGGCCAAACTATCGTATCACAAAATTCCCAAGTACTCAAATGTAGTAACAAGAATATGAACAAGTAGTAAAAACTAACTATAAGAAACCCTTCCAATAAGCTCCAAGCTTCGACATTGTAGTAGACCAACCATTGTCGGCCCGAAGTTTTGGATTGTCCAAGCCCCATTAAAATTTGGTTACTCCTATTAAGGGAAACACATAAATAATTAAAAAAAAATTCCTTCACCTAGTGGAAATTTTTTTGATTGGCATTTGAACTTGAATTACATAAAAAAATTAAACACATAGCACGATCCGATTCAAATAAAATATCGCATCCTCGCATTTTTTGAAGCAAATTCTTCAATTAAATCATCGTACTTTAACTTATCCAATTACTCATTTTCAATAGAGATCATAGTCAATCCACTTAACCTCTCTTGTGATATGGTAGTACGAATGTAAGTTTTTATCAACTTTAACTTAGAAAAACTCCTCTCCGTCGAAGTAACTATAACCGGGATAGTCAACAAAATACGATAAGCAACTCATACCATTTGAAAACAACATTCTTCTCAATATGATCTTATAAAGTTAAAAACATTAATCGATTTTGTTACTTCACTCGACAATATTGTTATCGAATGTCTAAGTTCTTGGAATAACTCATTCCCATAAATGTCACTATGGTGGTTGTATTTCAAGAAGCTTTCTAGCTTTGTGCAATGCTCTCTCAATTGCTCTTTATCAAGACTTTTAAATTTTGCGTTAAACAAAAATTCAAAAATCGTTTCATAAAGCTCAAATTGATCAAATCGATCCTTAAGTGATGTAAGAGCTTGATCTATAATCGTTCCAAAAATTGTTTCACAACTCCAATTATTCGAACAATTATCATCTTCCAGCGAACTCTCTTTGTCGATTAGGTCCTCCATCTTTTTGTCAATTGCTTCATTTTTTGATGCCCGCTTTGCAAATCTACCCATCTCACAACATTGGCAATATGTTCCGAGTTCCTTTCATGCTCTCTAAGCTTAATGGGAAGGTTATGCCAATCACTTGTTCTTTCTTCCGCCAAACTAGTTATCATTTCTTTGTGTTTGAATAACTTGCAACAAAAACAAAAGACCTTATTCAATGCATTTGAGTTACACGAGTCACTTCCTTTTTTGCTTCTCACTATTTGGAAGATTACAAATGTAAAGATTGTAAGAAAAGTGTCTTCCAAGAGTAATTTCCTTTGGAAATGCATCATTTGCCATTATGATCTTAATAGGGTCTCATAGAACTAACATCACCCTCTTAGTGTCATTAATACTTCCCCAAAATCCCGGATCGTAGTTCACATTAACATCTTTCTCAAGGTCAAGCATGCCTTTAGGTTCTTCATCAACACACTCATCTCCAAGATTATCATTCATAGGAATAGATTCTTCATTTTGAACATGAACATCTTCCCTAGGAAGTTCGTTATCATCTTCCTTAATTTCTTCCTCGCTTGTTTCTTCAGCTTGACTCGAAACTAGAGATTTTTGAGATCTTACATTGAATAGATTAGAAATCGAACCCACAAGTGATTTTTCTATTACATCTTTTCATTGTTTGACTCTTCTATTATAATAACTAGAGTTTTACTTTCAAACCCCCACTTTTATCTTGTTGTTATTATTATTCGACATGGTTGTACCTATAGAAAACATGTATAATATCATTCTACATCAATACAATAAAAAATACACATATACCTATCAAAGTTCAATCTATGTTGCACAATTTGACCATCTGATCCACAATCTAAAATACACACATAAACTGCCAAACAAGCATTTTTCTAAGCCGTGACATCAAGATTTGCACAAAAATAATAGATTACTTGTTTTGCACAAACATAACAGATTACTTGTTCCCAGCTCTAAATTAACAAAACATTAGCAAAAAATTATCAAATCAGCTATAAATTACCGAAAACTTATAGTTCTGATGATCTGGAGTCTTCTCTCGGGGGAAGGGGTATATTCTCGGGGGAGCGAGCCACGACGAAGCAAGTAGGTTGTAGGGGTGAGGGAGGGGAAAGCCTTTGGGCCGACTCTACGGAAAGAGTTCACAGAGGGAAGGGGGCACGATGAAGCAGGGTTGAGGGAGGGTTGAGGGAGGGGTAAGGTTCACGGGGGGAAGGGGTGCGACGAAGCAAGGGTGAGGGAGGGGAAAGGGTTAACGGGGGAAGGGGGCGACACATTTACATAGCATGGGGGAGGGAGGGGGAAGGGGTTAACGGGGGAAGGGTTTGGGGGTGACGAAGTAGGAGGAGGGGAAAGGGGTTAACGGGGGAAGGGTTTTGGGGGGGCGACGAAGTAGGGGGAGGGGAAAAAGTGTTCGGATAGATTTTTTTGGGCCTAGACTAGGCTGGGCTAAAATAATAGATTTATAAATATATATTACATTTTTGTATTTAGTTGCCCTGGCCCAAGGTGTTGCCCTAGCCCAGGGGCTTCCTAGGTTTGCCCTTGGGTTGGCTCTATGACCAACGCTAGCTATCTCAATTTGGATTTCACAATGTAATAAAAACAAAGAAAATCCAAGAGTTTGTTAGTTAAATTAAATATTGTAATAATCTGAAATAAATAGATGGTACAACTACCAATGACAATGACATGTGACATAAACATCGAATGTCAAACCACAAATAATCTAACAATGATTTCTAAATGATACATTAAATAACGACATGTGATAGATAAAATTTATGTCCAACACCAATGAAAAACTATGACTACCATAAAATAGTAACATGTGCTGACAACATGGATAGTCCAAACTCTCTGTCCCATTGTGCAGTGAGTGCGAAAGATAGTGTGCCTCTGAGTCTTGGTTTCTAACCTTGGGGAGTACAACAATCTGCGGACAACTAGAACCACTCCCTCATCAGCTTCCACCACTTCCTCTTCATCAAACTCCTGGGCCTGATCTTCAAACAGCTCTTCTTCTTCATCTCCTTGCAGGGCAAGGTTAGCAACATGTCTGTTCGGGCAGTTGTTAGAATGATGACCTGGCTCTCCACACCTGTAAAAATTTATTCAATATATGAACAATATAATCAATCTCATTTACAAAGATTAGTGGTGATTACAAATCAATGAATTTCTACAAAAACTAATCTCTCGTGAAATAATGGTCTGCGAACCTTAACTAGAAAGTTTGATCTACAGAACACAAAATATTCAAAATCAATTAAATACTGAGGTTTAATGTCCAAACAATAGGATACACTGAGGTATCTCGTATTTTCGTTCTATGAACTCCAAAAAATTTCGAATATCAGAATTAGGTTGAATCATGAATGAGACATACATAATCGAGAGAGATAAAGACAAAGAATAAGTAGCATATAGGACCAATGAATGTATCTCTCTCGTTTCACAGTGTATGTATGTATGTATGTTGCTCTTAGAATCACTGAATGTATACATATATTGTATCACTCAGTGTTCAGTTTTGAGCATGAATCAATCTGTGTACTGTATATTCTCAAACTCTAACTTCAACCAGTGTATCACACCAAAGGAACTAAGACTCAATTTGTCTAAGTGCAATTTTGTGAGTGAGTGCACAATCAAAACAAACAAACTATATGTGTAAGTGCCATAGTGTGAGTGAGGGTATCGGCAATAAAAAATCAGAACAAAGGATCTCTTACAATTGATCTCAATGTCTAATCCCTCTCAAAACCCTCTGAAATTTTTGTGTCTCCCATAAGCCCTCTCATCTGTTCTCACCCTCTATGATTTTTGCATAGTCCCCCGCACCTCTTCTTTGCGTGTGTATGTCTTTCTTTGGTGTATCCATATATGTGTTATGTGTTGTGCTCAATTGCCCTCTAATGTGTATAAGCCATGTGTCAATGTTCTTCTCCACTCTACTTATGTATATCTCTGGTAAGTCCTTTGTAGCTCACCCTCTCTTCTCAAACCCTCTACGATGTATTTATCAGCAACCCTGCATATCTAGAATCTTCCATAAGCACCCCTTTCTATTTGCATCCATTTTGTCAATTTTGATTTTGGAAGCAAATCCCTCATCCCATTTGATCGATTGAATCTTAGAGGAGATTTTGGAAACCCTTCTGCACTGTGTATATCTCTGTGATCTGTATCAATTTAGACACGAACAAATTTTTGAATACCCTTGATTTGGAAATCAATCAAAACAATAAGTCTTGTATCTCTGTGTACATATATCTGCGATTTTGAGAAGCTCGGAACCGACTCGATCTGCTATGATTTGAATCGATTTAGAGAACAGATTTTAGAAACCAAACCAGAAATCAAAAACCCTTAACCCTGTGTGAATATCTCGGAGATGTAATATCAATTTTGGAATGAACTCGATTTAGGGAAGAACTCCTTTTGGAAACCAAGTCGCGACTGGAAACCCTGCAACATCCATGTTTATCTCTTGCTGTAGAAGGAAACAATCGATCTCTGTAAATTTCACTTGAGCTGGACATTTTGCTCGAGCGGAACCCCATCGCTCGAGCGACTTCTACTGTAAATTTCTTTGATTGAGCGAATGTTTTCTCTTTGATCTGAGATTCAATTTTCTAATGAATTTGATTTGTTGATTCCATTGTAGAATGGAGTTCATCAAAATTTTGTTTTGGCCTGGAATTGTCGAGGAAGCTTTCGATCATGTTCTTGAGCAATTGGATATTGGGCCTTTTGTTGGGCTTTTGAATTGTTGTGGGTTGTTGAATTCTTTTCTTGCTGGTATTTTGGGTTTATCTTTGGACTTGAGCTTTAGCTTGTGCTGGAATTGATTTCTTGGGCTAAATATTTGGACAATGGCTTGTAAATTGATTTTGGCCTGCAATTATAAAACAAACGTTTATTACCAATTTTGATAAAACCATTTAAAAACATATACTTATTAAATTAAATTTAAATCATTAAATTGATTTGCTTAAAAGGTTTATTGAATTAAATAACTAAAATGAATTATTACAAATAAATTGCAAGTCCAACTGATTTAAATATTCATCCCGGAAAATAGTCAACACTAAAAATACTAATAACTATATATTATTTTATCAAAATATATTATCAGTCAATATTCAAAGAATCAATACAATCCCGAAAAGCTCAACCGTTGTCATATTGCAACAATCTAGGTGTAACGGAACGATTTTGGAATTGATTCTAGAATTGAGATTGTTCTTATATTTTGATATATTGTTTGTTTGATTTCTTGTAATGCAAGTTTAGTAGATTAAATTTTATTTAGTTATAATTGTTGTCAAATCAATTCACCCTCTCTTGTGTTGTATATTGTGGACCAACATCTTTCTCTTTATTAATAACGAAAATCATTCTCTTTCTCAAAATCTCTTTCTCTCTATTTATATAAAATACATTTCTTTCTTAGAATCTCTTTCTCTTTATTATATAAAACACATTCTCTTTCTCAAAATCTCCTTCTCTTTATTAATATTAAAACCCGTTCTCCTTCTATTTATAAAAACTTTTTTGTCCAAATTCTCTTTTTACAAAACCCTTTATCTCTCCATTTTTAAACTCGATATGATCCATAGTTTCTTATTTTCCAAATACTTTTAAAACTCAAATTTCTATTATAGCAAAAATAGCATAAACGCTCAAAATTATACAGTTTTATAATTACTTACCTGGCTAATGGAGTAACCTACTGAATTTGCTTGTCCTTGCGTGGTGCCGTAGATGACGGAAGCCTCTCCAATCCTAGAAATTACCAAATATGGCTTTATCAAATCACAACTCTATGGATCAAAATCTCTAGATATGCCGTTTTTATTATCTTCTTCAACATTTCTCTTTATTATAATAATCTCTTCCTCCATAATTCTCTTTTATTCTCTTCATTTTATAATTCCCCATTGTCTATTTTTATTGTTATTTTAATAATAATCTCTTTTATAAACTCTCCTTCATTGTTATTATTATATTATTTTTAATTTTATTTCTCATTTTCTCTTTATTTCCCACTATTTCTAGAACACATCAAAAGTCCACCCGAACACCTGGTTACCGATAACTAGCTAAGCCTAATTATCGATAACCAGCATGCATTTTTTTAATTATGATAGATATGTTACCGATAACTTGCTCTGTTAGGTTACCGATAACCACGCCTAGATAGGTTACCGGTAAATAGCTCTGTTAGGTTATTGATAACTATAGCTTATTTTAACAAGAAAATGGACAAGTTATCAATAACCGTCTCACGGGTTACCGGTAATCAGGGTTTTTGACCCAATTCCTCCTGACTGCGAATTCATGGGGTTTTTTTTTGTTTCCTCATGGTATTTAATTCTAAATTAGCATGATAACCTCTTATGCTAGTTTTACAACTAACATACATGAATTCAGAATTAGTTTACCTTCAATTCTGATAAGTTTGAGAGAGATGGGTCTGACGTTCTCTAGTTTTTTTCTCTTCCTCCTCCTTTACTTCTAATCCTTTCTACAACTCTTCTGGACTCTTGGGTTATTCTTTCTCTCTCTCTCTCTCTCTCATCCACGGATCTCTTTGATTTTTGCTTCTCTCTCTCTCTCTCTCTCTCGAATATTTCTTTGTATATTGAATTTTGTTGTTACAAGAAGTAGATACATTATATAAGAGATTATAACTCATCTCTTAGTCTCTCTCTCTCTCTCCCGCACAATTTTCCTCTAAGTGTAATGTCTCTCTCCCAGATTGCTACCTTCTTTATCTCTCGGATTTGTTGCTGTATTTTATGTTTAAGCATATAGATA
>NMUG010013568.1:0-10079 GCA_002855965.1 Monotropa hypopitys
GGAGCCATGAGATGGACGGACATTATAATCCGGAGCCATGGGATGGACGGACATCATAATCCGGAGCCATAGAGATGGATGGAATGTCCAGAGCCATGAGGTGGTCGGCAAGTTTTAACCAAGACTGAAGCTTGCACCTGCCGGAGCCACGACTTTTATTCCTGAAAGGGAGATGAGGGGCAGAAGATAAAGACAAGAACGCATTTCATTTATAGAATTAGGAATTGACAAGTTTGAGTCTAGTATAACCCTTCGGTGAGTTAGTGAGCGGTTGGGACATGGATCGGGTCACGGGATGACGGGAATGTTTTCCTCGGCCGGAAGTGCGTGGACGGCATTTGGTCTGGCGACCGGAGTCCTGCGCCGATCGATTCACTTGTCGAGGTGGCCCTGTCGGACCAGATGCTCCATATAAGCTTTGAAGGGGAGGCAGGCCGTTGTGTAGTGGCCCTTCTCCCTATGGTAGGAGCAGTAGGCCTTCCCGCTGGGATGTCCTCCACCGATCTTGTGATCCGGCTCTCTGAAGAAGGGCTCGTCCCTGATCTGCCAGAGGACAATATAGATGGGCTCCGTGAAGACTGTTGTCTCTGCCATATAGTCTTCTGGTTTTGGCGCCCTCCTCTCTCCTGTCTTCACCACATTTACCTGCCTCCGGTTGTGCTGGGCGGGGGCAGGCCGCGTCTGAGGGGGTCGGACAGAGGCCCGCTCGGCCAGAAGATCCTCCAGCTGGCAGAACTTGTCGATCATCTGCATGAGGTCGTCCATGTTCTCCGCGGGATGGAGCATGAGCTCCCGGAGCATGGGACTCTCGGAATCCAGGCCCAGCTTGAAAGAAGATGTGGCGACCCCCTGGTCGCAGTTCTGAATGTCGTTGTAGAGCTCCCAGTAGCGGTCAGTATATTGCCGGAAAGTTTCATCCGGTCGTTTCCTGAGGCTGATTAGAGAGTCGACCTCCTTCCTTTGCTTGCCGCTGGTGACGAAGCAGGCAAGGAAGGCCCTCTCCAGATCTCTGAAGCTCCGGATGGACTGGGGGGAGAGTTTTTTGAACCAGAGTGAGCCCTGGGTGCCAAGGCTCGTGGGAAAGACCTTGCAGAGGACGACATCACTCGAAGAGTAGAGTGCCATGATTTGCCGGAAGTAGATGAGGTGGGTGTAGGCATCGGTCTTCGGATCATACCTGGTGAACGTCGGCAGACTGAAGCCCGGAGGGAGAGTGGCCGAATCAATGGTCCGGGAGAAGGGGGAAAGGCTGAGCTGCTCCAGTCGAGCATCGACGGCCTGAAGGGCCTGCCCAGTGGGATGATCGGCATGGTGGTCCCTTCGATGGCGCCGATGCTCCCATCGATCCTCCTCTGAAACCGGAGAGTGATGACGGTGCCCCCCCTCTCGGTGATGGCGGTGCTTCTCTTTCTGTCGGCCGGGGTCTTCGGGCTCCTGCCGGAGGTTATGGAGGTCGTGCGGGCGGAGCTCAACGAATTCCCCTCCTTCAAAGATATAGAGTGGTACGGATGATATCTCTAAGGATCGTCCACTAGAGGGGGATTCGTGGTGCCTCGGATGCCTCCCGTCGGCCTCCGGTAGAGTCGCCCGGTGCTCCTGTCCATCGGCTACTCCTTTCCCCTTGCGTTCTCGGTCTTCTTTCGAGCGGTACCGGTGCCGTCTATGCCCCGAAGAATGGGAGGCCGAGTCAGTAGCGCCAGCCATCCTGGCAACCTGATCCCGGAGCTGAGCGATCTCTGCATCCCTTTCCTTTAGCATCCGGTCCATGGCCGCCGCATAAGCCGAGCCGAGCTCCGGCGTGAGTCCGGAGGGAGAGGCGAAGATCCCCAGAGAGACGTGCTGCTGCGGAGCAGGGGGGCCGGTAGGGAGTGTGGCATTCTGGTTCGTCGGTGTGGCGGATGGGTCGTCCATAGGGAGATACTCGGACGAGAAGGGCAGATATCAGGCTTCCGCTGAAGTAGGAGAGCGTCCCACCGTGAACGCCAATTGTGGAGGCCGATTTCTGCCGGAGGTTTCTCGATTCACAGTTGTCCGAACGCTGACTGTCGGTATTGATCCGGGGGCTCGCGTGGTCCCTGCACACAACAAATGGGATCCTCCTGCTTGGCTCCTGCAACCAAAAGGGTTAGTGCCCGCCGGTCAGTTTTGACCATCGGGGCCTCTGATGCTTAAGTTAGTATCTTCTTGGGAAGAA
Organism: Monotropa hypopitys; assembly: GCA_002855965.1. Taxonomy (NCBI): domain Eukaryota; kingdom Viridiplantae; phylum Streptophyta; class Magnoliopsida; order Ericales; family Ericaceae; genus Monotropa; species Monotropa hypopitys. Next base: position 2,195 of record NMUG010013568.1, read on the forward strand.
AAGACCGAAGCAAGTGCAGTGAGGCCGGAGGGTAACTGTCGGAGAACAGATCCTATGAACAGTACCCTCTGGGGGTATTTATACGGGTATGCTGGCTTGGGGCTCAAGGATGGCACATGGGCCGCGTGCCATGGGCTCCCCAATGGGCCGGAATGGCTAGCGGGTCGGGTCGGCTGTACGGACGAGGGCCTGCTAGCGGGCACCCGAGATATCTAGTGTTTATGTGCCGCCGGGGGTCAGGCCTCCGGTAAAGGACCGATCGGGCCGGGAGCAGGTCCCTTGCCACAAGGGTGGCGCTCGTCCGACCGGCATGGTGTCCGGAGGTTGGCGATCAGTAACACAGGATATTCGGTACCCTGTGTGGGGTGGGGTAGTTTTCCTAGACTTCTTTCTACCGGAGGCCCGTTGTACCGACGCTTGGGAGAGCCGAAGGTCCCATAGAGGCATTCGATGCTTCGTTGCCGAGCTCCGTTCCCTGGAGCATAGGTCCGACCACCACAGTATCAAGTAGCTATAATCACCAAGTATTTCTCAATCCACCACGTCATCAATTTACCACATTTGTAATTCATGATAGACTATATATAACAGAAATCTACACACTCACAATGTGCTGCGATCTCCAAGATACGAATGCTATTGAATTCTCTTAGAAAATTCCGGTTGATCTCCTGTGATTATTCCAGAATTATATAAGAATTTATCTTAAGTTACCAATGACTTGCTCATTATTTTACTATGATTTCTTAACACTATTTTCCCACTGTAATTTCATATATTCATCAGAATTAATATTTTAGAATGACCCCTTAACGAAATATTTGGTTTTAATATGTTTCTGTCAAACCGGTACATGGCCGGTACATGGCCGGTACACAGCCCGGTATGCCGACCGGCATACCGGTTCCTCAGTACTCTCAGGAATGGAGCCTGTCTCCTGGGAGAATTGAAACGTAAGGTGTATATTTTAAAATAGTCCTTTTCATTAATTTTTATACCTTTTTATAAAATACTTTCAATATGCAAACTATAGTATCTGATTTAAACAACATATTTCTAGTTTCCAAAACACAAAAATATGATTTTATGGACTGTTTTAGAGAACCGGTAGGCAACTGGTGTACAACCGGTACACCGCCCGACATGCCGACCGGCATGCCGGTTAGAGGAATTTTGGGCAATATCAATAGGGTTGTCAAAGTTGTTCGTTTTTATTAAGACCGGTACGCAAACCGTTACGCAGCCGGTATACCGCCCGGCATACCGGCCGGTATACCGGTCTACAACAGTTTTGCAGACAGTCATGGCGATTTTCTCGCAGACTCGATTTTGAGTTCTCTTGGGCCTCATAAACATGGTAAATGACTTCTAACAATTCTGAAATAATTCATATGAACTATATCTATAATGCTCTTCAAAAATACGGGGTTAGATTTCATAAAAATACCTTCGATGGATGAAATTCGAAAGGTGGGTTTTGCGATACGTGTTCTTCACGTTTTTCGTCGTTCTTTGCAATTTCGAACCTGTGGGCTGATTTACAGAATACCGACTGTTTCTCTCAAATATGTTTGATGTGTAGGAGGTTAGTTCTAAAGTTTATTGGAGCTTTAATATGATTTTAAGTGCCTCTTATGATTCCTACATGAATACACATAATGCATTGTACACACATTTACGTTTTTACTATCCCTTCAAATCCTAACAGCCAAAAAATCATTTATTATCCTCTTAATTTCCTTTTTGATTTATCCCAACAAGTCATATTTTAGGATTTATCATTGTTTATATGGTTAAATAATTTCTAAAAATCACCGGAAAATCCTAAAAATTCCCAAACTTCTTTATTTATTTTTCTCCGTCTTTATAAATTATTTCCAACCCAAAATATTATTAATTAATTAATATTATTATTATTATTTTAGCAGTACAGGTATTACAATTCTCCCCCACTTAGGAAATTTCGTACTCGAAATTAGATTACGTAATTGATATAAAAAGATGCGGCTATTTAGCTCTCATATCCTCTTCGCCCTCCCATATGGCCTCTTCAACGCCATGATTCCTCCAAAGGACCTTCACCCAAGTAATCGTCTTGGAGCGCAAAACTTTCAATCGATGATCCTCAGAGGTTCTTCAACGTAAGATAAATTCTCCTGCACCTCTAACTCTGCTGCACTCAAAACATGCGAAGAGTCCACAATGTATTTCCGCAAGTTGGACACATGAAAAAATCATGTAGCCGAGATAGCTCTACTGTCAGCAACAAGCGATATGCACAAACACCAACCCGCTCCACAATCTCGTATGGCCCCACATATCTTGGTGATAACTTCCCCTTGCCCTTAACACGGACCACACCCTTCCAGGGAGACACTTTAAGAAAAACAAAGTCACCCACATCAAATTCCAATTCTCTTCGGCGATTGTCAGCATACCTTTTCTGCCGACTCTGAGCAATCTTCAACCGCTCCCGAATTAACTTAACACTATCGGAAGACTGTTGAATCAATTCTGGACCCAACAATTGCCTCTCTCCTACCTCACTCCAACAAAGAGGAGTGCGACACCGTATTCCATATAAGGCCTCATAAGGTGTCATTCCAATGCTGGACTGATAACTATTATTATAAGCGAACTCCACCAAATGAAGATAGTCATCCTAAGCACCACGGAAATCTATCACACAACCTCGTAACATATCTTCCAAAGTCTAAATAGTTCGTTCCGACTGTCCATCTATCTGTGGATGAAAAGCCGTACTGAACTTCAAGGAAGTCCCCAAAGCAGATTGCAGACTATGCCAAAACCGAGAAGTAAATTTAGGATCCCTATCACTCATAATGGAAACAGGAACTCCGTGCAATCTGACAATCTCAACAATATACAACTTGACATATCTATCAGTGGTGTACGTAACTCGAATAGGTAAAATGTGAGCAGACTTCGTCAGCCGATCCACCACAACCCAAATAGAGTCGAAGCCTCTGCTGCACTTTGGCAAACCAACCACAAAGTCCATAGTCACGTGTTCCCACTTCCATTCTGGTATCGGTAAACTCTGCAATAACCCCGCTGGCCTCTGATGTTCTAACTTAACCTGCTGACAAGTCAAGCACTTTGCTACGAACTCGGCAATATCCCTCTTCATTCCTTTCCACCAGAAATTATCACGAAGGTTTCGATACAACTTATTACCTCCTAGATGCATAGCGTAAGCAGAACTATGACCCTCTTCGAGAATACTACGCCTCAACTCTGAGTCATCATGAATACACATTCTTGTCCCGAACAGAAGCATACCACCGTCATTGACTCTAAAATCACCTCCCAGCCCTTCGGATACCAACTTCTTCTTGGACACAAGAAACTCATCCGCATCCTGACCCATACGAATCTGATCCACAAAAGTAGACCGAATCGAAATTCGGGCCAAAAGAACATCTCTCGAATTCACCTCAAATACATCATCTATCTTATTCATCTCTTTAAAATTCTTAATGCGAGCACATCGCACACAAGTCAGACTCTCTGCCGATTTACGGCTCAACGCATCAGCAACCACATTTGCCTTTCCAGGATGGTAATGAATGGAACAATCATAATCCTTGATCAATTCCATCCATCGCCGCTGGCGCAAATTGAGTTCATTCTGCGTAAACAAGTATTTCAGGCTTTGGTGATCAGAATAGATCTCACAGGTGACTCCATACAAGTAATGACGCCACTACTTAAGAGCAAAAACTACTGCAGCCAACTCGAGATCATGAACCGGATAATTAAGCTCATTCGGCTTCAATTGACGAGAAGCATATGCAATCACCTTGCTCCTTTGCATCAATACACAGCCTAAGCCTCGCAAAGAAGCCTCGCTGTAAATCACCATATCCTCCGTGCCATCAGGAATCGTCAATACAGGAGCCGTCACCAACTTTTTCTTCAACAGTCTGAAACTCGCATCGCATTTCTCAGACCATATAAACTTCACATTCTTGCGGATCAACTTCGTCATTGGCAAAGCAATAGAAGAGAATCCCGGAATGAAACGGCGATAACAACTTGCCAATCCAAAGAAACTACGAATCTCTGACACATTGGTTGGTCTCTCCCAATCAACCACTGCCTCCACCTTCTTTGGATCCACACGGATCCCTTCCGTAGAGATAACATGGCCCAAGAACACCACATCTTGCAGCCAGAATTCACATTTGCTGAATTTACCATACAGTTTCTTCTGCCTCAAAGTTTGCAATACCAACCTCAGATGCTGATGATGATCCTTTTCGCTCTTGGAATAAACCAAGATGTCATCAATAAGTACCACCACGAACGAATCAAGATAGGGTTGGAAAACCCTGTTCATGAGGTCCATAAATACAGCTAGAGCATTCGTAAGTCTGAAAGGCATCACCAGAAATTCGTAATGCCCATATTGCGTTCGAAACGCAGACTTGGGTACATCCTCCTCCCTAATCTTCAACTGATGATAACCCGATTGGAAATCGATCTTCGAAAAGACCGTAGCTCCTTGCAACTGATCAAATAGATCATCAATTCGCGGAAGAGGATACTTATTCTGCACTGTCACTTTATTAAGCTGTCGATAATCTATGCACATCCTCATAGATCCATCCTTCTTTACGAAGAGCACTGGAGCACCCCATGGTGACATACTGGGTCTAATAAAACCCTTGTCAAGATACTCTGAAAGTTGCACCTTCAATTCCAACAACTCCGCTGGTGCCATACGATACGGGGCGATCGATATAGGACTTGCTCCAGGAACAAGCTCAATGGTGAACTCGATCTCCCGATCAGGCACAATGCCTGGCAGCTCATCAGGAAAAATATCCGCATACTCGCGTACTATCGGAATATCATCAATACTAGGACTGGGCTGCTATGTGTCAACCACATGAGCCAGAAACCCTATACAACCTTTACTCAATAAAGTTCTAGCCTGCAGACAGGATATCAATCTGCACTTCCCCACCACTTTCTCACCACAGAATTTCACCTCCTCGTCATTCGGAAAACGAAAAGTAACCTCCTTTAAACAGTCAATCACTGCTCGATGGTTGGACAGAAAATCTATCCCTAGAATAACATCGAAGTCGACCATGGGTAAAGGAATCAAGTCTACCAAAAGAGACTTCCCTCCCAACAACAACTCGCACCCCAAATAACATGAGTTCACCCTTACGGGTTTCCCCATCGGTGTAGAGATAGATAACACATATGACAGGACAGAGGGTAGCTTGTCGCACTTCAACCCAAACGCTATAGCCACGAATGAATGTGTGGCACCAGAATCTAAAAGAACGCGTGCATAATGACCAACAATAATAATAGTACCTGCAACCACCTCTAGTGTCGCCTCTGCCTCCTGACGGGTGATAGTGAAAACTCGTCCTGGCCTCATCTGACTGCCAGCGCTAGCAGCAGCTCCACCAGAAGACCCAACTGCTGCAGAAGCTGCCGACTTACGCGGCTGAGAATACTGTGGAGACTTATGCCTCCACTCTCCACAATTGAAGCATTTGAACTTCATATCTCCACCTTTGGGTCCCGGACAATCTCTGAGAACATATGTAAAGTAGTGCTAATAACAACAATCATTGTACTTTATCATTGTAGGATATCATTGTGAATCATGATTGTATTATCTAACATTTAAAAGGAACGTTATGCATCATTGCTATCGTCATCTTCTAAACATGCATATAACAAGGCGAGTGTGTCAACAATAGCATAGTATCAAGTAGCTATAATCACCAAGTATTTCTTAATCCACCACATCATCAATTTACCACATTTGTAATTCATGATAGACTATATATAACAGAAATCTACACACTCACAATGTGCTGCGATCTCCAAGGTACGAATGCTATTGAATCCTCTTAGAAGATTCCGGTTGATCTCTTGTGATTATTCCAGAATTATATAAGAATTTATCTTAAGTTACCAATGACTTGCTCATTATTTTACTATGATTTCTTAACACCATTTTTTCACTGTAATTTCATATATTCATCAGAATTAATATTTTAGAATGACCCCTTAACGAAAAATCTGGTTTTAATATGTTTCTGTCAAATCGGTACAGGGCCGGTATACCGCCCGGTATACCGGCCGGCATACCGGCGGCATACCGGTTCCTCAGTACTCCTGGGAATGGAGCTTGTCTTCTGGGAGAATTGAAACATAAGGTGTATATTTTCAAATAGTCATTTTCATTAATTTTTATACCTTTTTATAAAATACTTTCAATATGGAAACTATAGTATCTGATCGAAACAACATATTTTTAGTTTCCAAAACACAAAAATATGATTTTCTGGACTGTTTTAGAGAACCGGTAGGCAACCGGTGTACAACCGGTACACCGCCCGACATGCCGGCCGACATGCCGGTAGGGATGGCAACGGGGCGGGTTGGGGCGGGTTTTGCCGTACCCCGCCCTACCCCGAAAAATACTGACCCCGCCCCTAACCCGCCCCTAACCCGACCGAGTATTTTTTTAGCACCCCCGCCCCCGCCCCTATCGGGTATCAGGTTTACCCGCCCCGTCCCGCCCCGTCCTAAATTTTTAATATTTTTTTAAAAATGCAAATTATCATTAAATTTATGTAAATCAATAAAACAGTAAATTAACATGACACTAAAATGACATGAAAATGACAAAACAACCTTAACTAAAAATAATATTAATAAACATTAAAAAAAATCTGGGGCGGGTTTTTCCGGGGCGGGGGAACATCAACCCGAACCCGCCCCTAAACACATCGGGTTTTTAAATCTCTCCCCCTAACCCTACCCGATACCTGAAATTTTGAAAAAAACCTTGTTCGACCGGGGCGGGGTGGGTTCGGGGTGGGGCGGGGCAAATTGCCATCCCTACATGCCGGTTAGAGGAATTTTGGGCAATATCAGTAGGGTTGTCAAAGCTGTTCGTTTCTATTAAGACCGGTATGCAAACCGGTACGCAACCGGTATACCGGCCGGCATACCGGCCGGTATACCGGTCTGCAATAGTTTTGCAGACAGTCATGGCGATTTTCTCGCAGACTCGATTTTGAGTTCTCTAGGGCCTCATAAACATGGTAAATGGCCTCTAACAATTCTGAAATAATTATATGAACTATATCTATAATGCTCTTCAAAAATACGGGGTTAGATTTCATAAAAATACCTTCGATGGATGAAATTCGAAAGGTGGGTTTTGCGATACGTGTTCTTCGCATTCTTTGTTGTTCCCGTGGGCTGATTTACAGAATACCGACTGTTTCTCTCAAATATGTTTGATGTGTAGGAGGTTAGTTCTAAAGTTTATTGGAGCTTTAATAGGATTTTAAGTGCCTCTTATGATTCCTACATGAATACACATAATGCATTGTACACACATTTACGTTTTTACTATCCCTTCAAATCCTAACAGCCAAAAAATCATTTATTATCCTCTTAATTTCCTTTTTGAATTGCTCCTTTCGTATCCCCCAAACATTTACCAAGTTTTTTTAATACAAATTGAACCATTTTGATCCTTGTATTTACCCCTTACATTTCCTACGGAAGGATCCTAACAGCCATGGCATTTCAACTCCTTATTTGCATCATCTTCCCTTGTAATTCCATTGTATTACACAATTGCCCCAACAAGTCATATTTTTGGATTTATCATTGTTTATATGGTTAGATAATTTCTAAAAATCACCGAAAAATCCTAAAAATTCCTAAACTTCTTTATTTATTTTTCTCCATCTTTATAAATTATTTACAACCCAAAATATTATTAATTAATTAATTATTATTATTATTATTATTTTAACGGTACGGGTATTACAATAGGCTTGGACTTAGCATCTTATAATCTTGTAAGTAT
>NMUG010013569.1:0-10079 GCA_002855965.1 Monotropa hypopitys
GGGGCTTTGTTTTAACTGTGATGAACCCTATATCAGAGGTCATAGGTGCCAAAAGAGACAGCTTTATCTTTTGATTGGAGATGAGGACGAGGAGGAGGATAATCTTGAAACACCAACCTTGGAAATTTTGGAAGAACGGGATGTTCAAATATGAATGCATGCCTTGGATGGCAGCAACTCCTTCAGAACTATGAGGATACAAGGGAAGCTAAAGGGAAGGCCCATTACCATCCTTATCGATTCTGGAAGTACCCATAACTTCCTTGACCCTAGTATGGACAAAAATTCTGGTTGTTTCATTGAGCCTACACCAGCTTTATCGGTGGCAGTAGCTGATGGCATGAAACTTTGCAGCAGGGCAGTGTGCAAAAATTTAAATTGGGAGATGCAAGGGGAAATGTTTGAGGCTGAGGTCAGATTGCTTTCTTTGGGTGGATGTGACATGGTTCTTGGAGTTCAATGGTTGAGTACCTTGGGTCCTGTAAATTGGGATTTCAAAAACTTGGTTATGCATTTCACATACAAGGAAAGGGCTATGGAATTGAGGAGTAATAATCATTGGAAAGTAGAACAAGTTTCAGTTAAACAAATTGGGAAAACACTGCAGCATATGAAACAAGGCTTAATTGCTCAGATCAGCAGTCTCTCTGCCATGGAAGAGGAGCCTCAGGTATCTCCTAGGATTTTTTCTCTTTTGCAAGAATATTCTGACATTTTTGCAGAACCCACAACTCTGCCACCCTTCAGATCATTTGATCATAAGACTCCTCTGCAACCTGGTAGTTCTCCAATACATGTGAAGCCTTACAGGTATCCTTATATACAAAAAAATGAAATCGAGAAATTGGTTAAGGACATGCTCAATTCTGGGATGATTAGGCCAAGTGTCAGCCCATTTTCTTCACCAGTGCTGTTGGTTAAAAAAAAGACAATACCTGACGTATGTGTGTGGACTACAGGGAACTTAATAAGCTAACCGTCAAAGACAAATTCTCAATTCCTATCATTGACGAACTCTTGGATGAATTGCATGGTGCCAAAGTATTTTCAAAACTAGACCTAAGAGCTGGTTATCATCAGATTTGAGTCAACCCATCAGATGTGAAAAAACTACTTTTCGAACTCATGAAGGCCATTATGAATTCTTAGTTATGCCTTTTGGCTTAACTAATGCACCCTCAACCTTCCAAAGTTTGATGAATCATGTGTGCAAGCCTTATCTCAGAAAGTTTATATTGGTTTTCTTCGATGACATATTAGTTTACAGTCAGTCTATGGATGAGCATGTGACCCATTTGACAACCATTTTTCCCTTTTAAAGACCAATCAACTGTTTGTCAAAAAATCAAAGTGTGCATTTGGACAAACTAGTCTGGAAAACTTAGGACATCTGATTTCTGACCAAGGGGTAGCAGCTGACCCTGTGAAATTGAAAGGCATGTTGGATTGGCCAAGACCCACCTCTGTCAAGTCATTAAAGGGATTTTTAGGTTTGACAGGTTACTATAGAAGGTTTATTAAGGGATATGGAAAATTTGGCCAACCCCTTACTAATCTTCTTAAAAAAGATGCTTTTTGTTGGTCAAAGGAGGCTGAGGAAGCTTTCCAATCACTTAAATTGGCTATGACCTCTGCTCCAATCCTAGCCATGCCTGATTACAACAAAACTTTTGTCATTGAATGTGATGCATCTGGTTTTGGAATCAGGGTTGTTTTGATGCAGGAGGGACACTCCATAGCTTTCATAAGCAAGACATTGGCACCCAAACACTTAGGACTTTCTACTTATGAGAAAGAACTACTGTCCATAGTTTATGCTATTCAGAAGTGGGGACATTATTTAGTAGGAAGCCATTTCTTAATCAAAACTGATCATCTCAGTCTAAAATACCTCTTGGATCAAAGGATTTCAACACCTATGCAACAGAAATGGTTAACTAAACTCTTAGGTTTTGACTATGAGATTGTGTTTAAAGCTGGGAAGGAGAACTTGGTAGCTGATGCTTTGTCTAGACATGTGAATGAAATGGCTTCCACTAGCTTTGCGTTGTCAATGGTTCAACCAGTTTGGCTAAGTGCTATTAAGAAATCAGTAGAAGATGATCCAGAGTTACAAGACCTAATCTCACAGCTGACCACAGATTCCCAGGCACATTTAGGTTATGTTTGGAAAAATGGGATACTAACCTACAAAGGAAGATTGGTGGTAGAAAAGGATTCGACCATTCGAAGTTCGATTATGACTGAAATGCATGCCAGTCCAATGGGAGGCCATTCTGGAACAGACAAATCTTACATAAGGCTTAAGAGATCTTTTTACTGGGTGGGTATGAAGAGAGACTTACGAACATTCGTGTCTGAATGTGACGTGTGCCAAAGAAGTAAAACAGAAACAGCAGCTAGCCCTGGTCTGTTACAACCTTTGCAAATCCCAGAAAGAGTTTGGTCAGACTTGTCTATGGACTTTATTGAAGGACTACCAGTTTCATGTGGAAAATCAATAATTTTCGTGGTTGTAGACTGGCTCACAAAATATGTGCACTTCATGGCCTTATCACATCCCTACTCAGCTAAGGATGTAGCACAAGTGTTTATGGATAATGTGTTCAAACTCCATGGCATGCCATCTACTATTGTAAGTGACAGGGACAAGGTATTTACCAGTCAATTTTGGCAAACATTGTTCACTTTTCAAGGGACACAGCTCTGTCTCAGTACATCTTACCATCCCCAATCAGATGGCCAGACAACCCGGCATAAGAATCCCCAACAGATGCTTGGAAGTCTACCTTAGATGCATGACAAGTGAAAGGCCCAAGGCCTGGGTACATTGGTTGGCCTTGGCTGAATGGTGGTTCAACACCTCATACCACTCATCCACTCAACTTACTCCTTATGAAGCTCTTTATGGACAGCCTCCTCCTACTCATATTCATTATGTTCCAGGTATGTCTTCTGTGGATGTAGTTGATCAATGGGGGAAAATAGGGAATCTACACTCAAACTCTTGAAGGAACATCTGCTAAAAGCCCAACATAGAATGAAGCAGTTGGCTGATTTTCACAGAACAGAGAGAGAATTCAAAGTAGGAGACGGGTGTTTCTAAGGCTGCAACCTTACAAGCAGACTACAACTCAATTTAGGTCCAATATGAAGCTCTCTCCTAGATTTTTGGGGCCATATCAGGTGGTGCAACGTGTGGGCAAGCTGGCTTATAAATTGGCCTTACCAGACTCTTCAAAAATTCATCTGGTGTTCCATGTGTCTCTCCTCAAAAGGAAATTGGGCCATCAAGCTGTTCCCCAATCCATTCTACTAGAGATTTCTGATGATGGCACTTTGCAGCCTGTTCCAATTGCCATACTTGATAGAAGACTGATCAAGTGGAAGGGAAGACCTGCGACCCAGCTACTGGTCCAGTGGTCCAACACCTTTCCTGAAGATGCTACATGGGAGTTTTACACTTCTTTTCAGGCCAGGTTTCCAAATTTTAAGCCTTGAGGTCAAGGCTCTTTACAAGGGAAGGGCAATGATACGTTCTCAACCTCAGCTCTTCCAGTTGGCACAAGTTCATTGGTGACAAGTTGAACAAAGGAGGATCTGTTACGACAAACTTGGAGGAGCCTCTTAGAAATTAGTTAGTTAGGTAGTTATAACTAGCTGTAACTTCTCTTGTGTTTCAGTAGAATAAAAGAGAGTGGCTCCTTCACAAAAGTTCAAGAACATCTCATCATCTTCCTACTCCATTTTCAACTTCTCAAGAACTTGGAAGAGTTTAGGGTTTTTATCAAAACCTTAAGGGGAAGGGTTTTCTCTCCTTAATCTCTATATCTATGTGTGGGGAAATAAATTCCTAAGGTTTGTATCTCAAATTCTAAGAATCTAAAGTTATATTGTGAATTTCCTGATTTTGGTTTAGGGTTCTTGCAACTAACTACGAATGCCATGATTGTTGGCATTTATGATGATAGTCTAGCTTATTGTTCTTGACTAATTGTTGAAATTGAAGGAATTGGGATAATTCCTTAAAATTATGAATGTTAGGGGTTTTAGATGAAAACCAAGAAATAGGGGCTTTTGCATAATGTTGTTGTTCAATTCTAGAGTGAGATTGAAAAAAATTAGAGAATAGGATTATCTAGAGGTGTCGAATGGGTCGTGTTGTGTCGGCCCAACCCATTTATCACAGTGCCTACCGTTCTTGGGTCGTGTCCGTACCGGCCCATTTAATAAACATGTCGTGCATTGCCGTGCTTTTTTCAAAATATCGTCGACCTGGCACGACGCACGGTCCGGCACAATCCGTGTCGTGTTGTGCCCGTGCTCGGCCCATATATCAATGTCATATGTTTGAGTGAACCCTTTAGCAACAAACCTTGTTTTGTATCTCTCAACAGTCTCATCGGCCATGTATTCATAGTGAAGACACATTTGCAACCCACTGACTTATTTCTCTCAGGAAGAGGTGCTAGTTTCCAGGTGTCATTCTTTTTAAGGGTTGTCATCTCCTCTACCATAGATCTTTTCCACTCAGGCATTATAAGAGCTTCTTTCCAATTTTTTGGAATAGATAAAGAGGCAAGAGAAGAGATAAAATCATGATAGGAAGGAGATAAACGGGAATATGAAAAAAAGTGAGAATGTTTGGTGGTACAAGTTCTGATACCCTTTTTAAGAGCAATGAGAGCATCAAGATAATCAAAAACAAGGAATGAAGGATTATTACCAGATGAGTCGAACGAAGAGTTATAAAATGGAGTTGGAAAAGGTGATTGGCAAGATGGCTCAGCACAAGTATACTTCTCCCGGCGTGAATAACTTCTCAAATTTGGTCTGGACAGTCGTCCACCAATGTCATGATCTGCTCTTGTTTCAAATGTTGGTTTTATTTCAGAAGTTCCTGTATCTCCCTCATGATGACAAGGTGACGGAAAGTAGGACCAAAACGGAGTATAGGATGTCAACCTCTCTTCCTCCCTCATTTCTTCCTGGATATTATTCTCCTACTAAAGAGATGAGAGTGAATAAAAGGACTTGTTTCCCAAAAAAGTGGCATCCATAGAGACATACATTTTGTAGGAGTGCAAACATAGCATTTATAACCTTTCTGAGTGGGAGTATAGCCATGAAAAATACAGTTACGGGCTTTGGGATCTAACTTACCACCAGGAAACTTAGGGGCATGGACAAAACACACAACCAAAAATCCTAGGAGGAAGAGAAATGATCTAAGAACTTCCAGGGAGAAACCTAATAGGAGACTGAAATTGAAGGACACTGGAGGGCATACGATTGATAAGAAAGGTTGCAGTAAGGACAACTTTCCCCCAAAAAAGTTTAGGAACGTTCATGGTGAACAAAAGTGAGCGATCAACCTCAGCAAGATGACGATTTTTGCGCTCAACAGTTATATTCTATTGTGGAGTTCCAACACAAGTTGACTGAAAAAGAATGTCATATTGATTACGATATGTCCTAAAAGTCTCATCTATACTCGGTCTCATTATCACTACGAAGAACTTTAATGTTGGTGTCGAATTGAGTGTGCGCTATTTATAGAAAAGATTGAAAGCGTGAAAAACTTTATTTTTGGACCGAAGTAAATACACTCAAGTAACACGAGGGTGACAATCAATAAAAGTGACAAACCAACGATATCCAAAAAGTGACAACAGGAGAAGGACCCTAAACATAAGAATGGATGACTGAAAAAGGTGAGTCGCTTCTTTGATTACACAAAATAAATGTCTATGTTTTGTTAGCTCGCAAGCTTCAAACAAAAGACTACTGGGACTATTGGGAGTTGTGAAGAGAACCAATCAAGGAGGAGTTTCTGGGATCGAGCGACCTGGTTTTGCTCGAACGGGCATCGAGCAGTTGAAGATCGAAGTTTCTTGGTAAACTCACTGGTGTCGAGCGAGCAAAGTCGCTCGAGCGACTTATCGAGTGACTGTTTTTGCTCGAGCAAAATATGGCATTCAGAAGCACTATTTTTATACGGTTTAGAATTTTTGGTAGGAAAGGTTCTGAAAAACATAGAGAAAGGTTGTGAGAAGCCAGAGACAAAAGTTTGTACTTCTCCATCGTTTTTTATCTTCATTTAGTGTACTGGCGTGGCTCCGGGGACGTAGGCAAGTTGTCAAACCTCGTATATTCATATGTCGATCTCTCTCTATCTCTCCCTACTTTTTTGGGTTGGTTATTTTTGTTGTCATTCATAGTGTTTCAAGATCTTGTGCGTCTTTGAGGATTCGTTTGAGTGCATAGTTCAACACAAGCTATTGTCTGTGTCGTAATCTCCAACAACTAGTATCAAAGTCGCGGTTGCAGAAGGAGGTGTTCGTTCAAGATTTGTTCGTTCGACCTAGGTTTTCACTCAGAAAAAATCTATGGGTTTTGAAGACAGAAAATCAAAGATCGAGAAGTTTGAAGGTTAAAATTTTGCCTTTTGAAAGAAACAGATAGAGGACTATCTGTATCAGAAGGATTTGTACCGGCCTTTGCTGAGCAAAGACAATGGACAAAAGAAGGATGAGGCAGATGAGGGATTGGGAGGTTCTTGACCGAAAAGTGATAGGATTGATTCGCTTGTCACTCTCTAAGTCTGTGGCACACAATATTCTAAAAACGACAACCACGTATGGTTTTGGCGGCACTTGTTTCGATGTACAAACAATCGTCTTCCACAAAAAAGGTACATCTTACGAAGAAGTTATTCAATCTAAATATGCCTGAGAGATGTTCTTTCATGTCGCACCTCAGTGAGTTCAATACAATAGTAGATCAATTGGTCTCTGTTGATATTGTCTTTGATGATAAAGTTTAGGCTCTGTTAGTGCTATCTCAGTTGCCAGACATATGGTAGGGTACGGTTACAGTGGTCAGTAATTTGACTGGGAATGCAAAGCTGAGTGAGATTGTGAGTTTGATTCTGACTGAGGAAGTTAGAAGGGAATCACTTGATGAAGTGTCCGGTTCAGGTAGTTCAAGTTCAGTCTTGAGTTTTGAGCAAAGAGGCAGAAGCCAGGCCCGGAATGGTCAAATCAAGATCAGAATCAAGGTGGGCAGAATCAGAATAAGGGTCGGTCAAAGTCACGTGGCGGCAATGGAAATTGTGGAAAATCAAAGATTTGGGCTATTAAAGGTGAATGTTGGAATTGTGGCCAAGCTAATCATGTCTTTTGTTTCAAACCTCATAAGAAGAATAAGGATGAACATGAGGCTTATGTTTTGCAGGATGCTCTTATTTTTTCTATGGATGCTAATGTTGATTCATGAGTTATTGATTCAGGTGCTTTCTTTCACGACACTGCTAACGAGAAGATTCTGAAGAACTATGTTGCAGACGGCTTGGGTAAAGTATACTTCGGTGATGATGAGCCTTGAAGTATCAATGGCAAAGGTGATGTACAGCTTGAGACGCAGGACATGAAGTGGTGTTTGAAAGATGTCAGATGTGTGCCACAGTTAAAGAGGAACCTTGTATGGGTTGGTCAGTTGGGAGCAGTCGGATACACTACCACATTCACAGGGGACGCATGGAAGGTCTCCAATTGTACCATGATAGTTGCTCGAGGCAAAAAGTTTGATATATCGTATTTGATCTCACAGAGCAGTCGTGCTTTGGTGGTTGCAGAAAGTGGGACAGATTCAAATTTGTGGCACTGTAGGCTGGGGCATATGAGTGAAAATGGAATGAAGGTTCTGCAAGAACAAGGTAAACGATCGGGTCTCGAATCAGTAGGTATTGACATGTACGAGACTTGTATTTTCGGCAAGCAGAAACGAGTGATCTTTCAAAAAATCGTCAAGCTTCCCAAGCCTCATAAGCTGGAGCTTGTTCATACAGATGTGTGGGGGCCTAGTCCAGTGTCTTATCTTGGTGGTTCGCATTACTTCGTTACCTTTATCGATGATCACTCGAGAAAGGTTTGGGTATACATTTTAAAACGAAAGTCTAAGGTGTTCGAGACATTCAAAAGATGGAAGGCTACAGTTGAGAATGAAACAGATATGAAGATTGAGAGATTGAGGTCGAATAATGGCGGAGAGTATGACTGGGGTGAATTCAGAAAGTTTTGTGGGCTTAGTGGAATTCGGTTAAAGAGGACATCACTTGGTACTCCGCAACACAATGGCATCGCAGAAAGAATGAACAAGACTTTATGTGAGCATGTTAGAAGCATGTGTATTCATTCAAAGCTACCAAAGTGTTTTGGGGCAGATGCAGTAAGTTTGTCAGCGTGCTTGATAAATCATGGGTCATCAGTTTCATTGAACTATGGGATTCCAAAGGAGATTTGGAGTGGCAAAAAAGTTGATCTTTCTCACTTGATGGTCTTCGGTTGTGTGTCGTATGTCCATGTAAGTGGCCATGTCGTAGACAAGCTAGATGCTAAGTCACAGAAGTGCACGTTTATCGGATATAGCGGTGACGAGTTTGGTTATCGTTTTTGGGGTGGAAAAAATAAGAAAATAATCTGGATGAGGGACGTCGTATTTGATGAAAGGGTTTTGTACAAGGGCAAAGACAACAAAGAAGCCATTGGTAGTGCAATTTCAGATGGGGTCGCATCTGAGTACTTGGATTTAGATGATATTCCAGAGGTCAGTGGAGTTGAACCGAGTTCAGTCCAGGTAGATGAGACAGTTTCCGGGATCAGAGACCAAGGCAGTTCCAAGGACAGAATCTAGCTCGCCGACAGTTACATTGAGGAGGTCATCCAGAGTGCCCAAACTGAATCCCAAGTATCTTTTTTCTCTCTACTACTTGCTTTTGACAGATGGAGGAGAGTCCGAGAGTTATGAGGAAGCTTTGTGTATGTGCGAGTCTGCGAAATGGGAGCATGACATGCAAGATGAAATGAATGCTTTGCACTCTAACCAGATATGGAAGTTGGCTAGTTTGCCGACAGGAAAGAAGGCTCTGCAGAACAAGTGGGTTTATCGCATCAAGCAGGAAAGTCATAGGAGTAAGAGGTATAAGGTCAGACTTGTTGTGAACGATTTTCAAAAGAAAGAAGGGGTAGACTATACGGAGATATTTTCCCCTGTTGTGAAGATCACTACTATCCGGGTAGTATTGCGTCTTGTGGCTGCTGAAAACATCTACCTTGAGCATTTGGACATTAAGACTGCTTTTATTTATGGGGATCTCGATGAGGAAATCTATATAGAGCAACATGTTGGCTCAATTGTGAAAGACAAGGAGAAGAAGGTGTGTACACCGAAGAAGAGTCTATACGGATTAAAACAGGCGTCAAGACAACGGTACAGAAAGTTCGAAGGTTATGCAACGCAATGGCTACCACAAGTGCGATTTAGATCACTGTTGTTTCATCAAAAGGTTTGAATCCAGCTACATCATTCTTTTACTATCTGTGGATGATATACTTGTACAGGGATCCTGTTTTTAGGAGATTAACATGTTGAAGCAGCAGTTGGAAAAAGATTTTTCTATGAATGATTGGGGTGCAACTAAGCATATACTTGGAATGAGAATAAGCAAGAACATGTCTCAGGGTACCGTGATTTTTAGTCATGCTGAGTGATCGTAACTGAGGCTGCGAAGCAGATGATCTGGTTGAAATGGTTTTTGGATGAGTTGGGTCTTAAGCAAGAAGGCAGTGTTCTTTTCAGTGATAGCCAGAGCACTATTCACCTTGCCAAGAATCCGGTGTTTCATGCCATAACAAAGCACATTGACTTGCAATATCATTTCATCCATTCACTTTTGGAGGATGGAGAGTTGCTTCTTGAGAAGATTCTTGGGAAGCAAGAACCTGGCAGACATGTTGACCAAGGCGGTGACCACAGAGAAATTGAAGTTGTGTGCAACTTCAATTGGCTTACACAGTCGTTAGAGACGGGGGCCAAGCCACACCAAGGAGGGGTGAAGTTCACTACATACACTAGTTTGTTGATTGTTTTGGGGGTTAATTGTTTGCTCCGGTTATCTTCAAGTGAGAGATTGTTGGGAGTTATGAAGAGAATCAATCAAGGAGGAGTTTCTGGGCTCGAGCGACCTGGTATCGCTCTAGCGAGCATCGAGTGGTTGAAGATCAAAGTCTCTTGTAAAC
>NMUG010013570.1:0-10077 GCA_002855965.1 Monotropa hypopitys
AACGAAGAAGAAGAGGAGGATCCGGACGAAAATGAAGAGGAAGAAGATATCGACATTGATCGCGAGGAATGAGTCTATCTACCCTATGAGTGGCCGAGTGACTTGGATAACTAGTAGCTTTAGTATCTTATTATTGTCTGAAGTATTTTGTCGTGTGCCGGTCACACTCACGCGTCTACATTCCTAAAAGCATCTTTTGTAGCATGTTAGCAAGGAAATCTCACCCCTTATTTCTAACTATGAGTTTCTTTATATATCAGAATGGTTAACACCCGTACCAATGGTCAAGGGAGTCACCAGATCACCGAGCTCCGAGACATGATACGAACACTAGCGGGAGTCGTACAAGCACAACAAGAAACCATCGAGCAAATACGCCAACAGCCTACGAACAAACCTCGAGGAAATGAAGCAGTCAACCCTACTCAACAAATCAACAACGTGGCAGCTGTGAAAGAATTCCTCAAGCTGAAACCTCTGACATTCTCAGGAGGCATGGACCCGATCAAGGCAAACGAATGGATCGCCGAATTAGAGAAGAACTTCCGACTCCTTCGATGCTCGGATTTGTAGAAAGTCGAAATAGGAGCATATCTTCTCGTAGGAGAAGCAAATCGCTGGTGGAACCTGAAGAGCATCGCTGAACCCGACATGACTTGGGTACGATTTCTAGAGATTTTCTGAGAAAAGTTCATGCCCCGCACAATGCAGAATGCGAAGCGTCTAGAGTTCGAAAATCTAAAGCAACGAGGCACTATGACGGTAGCAGACTATGAAGCCGAGTTTACCAACCTTGCTGTCTATGCACCATATTTGGTGGCTAGTGATGAGATGAAGGCCCGAAAATTTGAAGAAGGACTCAAGCACGAGATTCGGAAGATCGTCCGCCCTTTTCAACTACCAACATATGCTGAGGTTCTGAACAGATTCATTCTGGTGGAGCAGGACGTAGATGAATCAAGATGCTTCAACGAAAGGAAGAGGAGCCAAAATCAGGGAGGACCCGGTCACTTTAAGAGAGGCAACTTTGGAACAAACCAACTAAGGAACCCAAGACCACACTCAGGAGGACCAAGACCGCCTTGCCCCAAATGTGGGAAGAATCATGGAGGAGAATGTTGGGCTAGGGGACCACTCAAATGTTTCAGATGCGGCAAGGAGGGACACTTCAAGAACAACTGTCCGGACACAGCCACCGGAGTTAATGCTGTACACATTGGAGGCCAGAGGACCAACACTGACAATCAAGGAAACCGAAACCAGAGGCAAGGAAGAGCTTTCACGCTTGTTCCAGGCGATTCCAGGAACGACGAAGGAATCATGGCAGGTAGAATTTATGTCTACAACCTCCCTACTTATGCATTATTCGATTCAGGATCCACACACTCGTTCATCTCTATATCCCACGCTAACGAAATCCCAAAGAGTCCCAAATTATTAGATTTCGATCTATTAGTGTCCCAACCAATGAGTAAAGGAGTTTTATGCTCAACGGTTTTTCGAAACTGTGAAGCTCATATCGGGGGAGTGTCAGCACTTATAGACTTAATACCCTTATCTATGGCCCATTTTGACGTAATAATCGGCATGGACTGGCTATCTAAGTTCAATGCGAAAATCGATTGTGCGGCAAAACTCATCACCTTTGAAGCATCAAGAGGAGAAGAGTCCAGACTCCAGGGAGAGAAGATCTCCTCACCACCTTGTTTTATTTCCGTATCGAAGGCTCGACAACTTTTGCAGAAAGGTTGTCATGGATACTTGTGTAGTATCTCTGCGACTCCAGCGAATCAACCCTCGGTTAACGATATCCCTACGGTCCGAGACTTTCCCGGTGTATTTCCAGAAGAACTGCCAGGAATGCCCATTGATCGAGAAATTGATTTCTCTATCGACATTATGCCCGGAGCTCAACCAATCTCGAAGGCACCCTACAGAATGGCACCAGCAGAGCTAAAAGAATTGAAGAAGAAGCTGCAAGACTTAGTAGACAAGAATTTCATCCGGCCTAGTTCATCGCTATGGGGAGCACCAGTCTTGTTCGTGAAAAAGAAAGATGGAACTATTCGTCTATGCATCGACTACCGGGAGATGAACAAAATCACCATCAAAAACAAATACCCGTTGCCACGGATTGACGACCTGTTTGACCAACTTCAAGGAGCCCAAGTATTTTCAAAAATCGATCTTCGTTCTGGCTATCATCAACTGAAGGTCAGAGTCGAAGACGTTGAGAAGACTGCTTTCCGTACGAGATATGGCCATTACGAATTTTCAGTTATGCCATTCGGAGTTACTAACATACCCGCAGCATTCATGGACCTCATGAATAGAATCTTCGCCAACCACCTCGATGACTTCGTAATAGTATTCATCGATGATATCCTCATCTACTCCAAAGACAAGGGACAACACGCCATCCATCTAGCAACCGTACTCCAAATCTTGCGAGAAAAGAAACTTTATGCGAAATTCAACAAATGCAAATTTTGGCTTGAGAGCATCCATTTTCTCGGGCACATCATCAACAGAGAAGGAATTTCAGTAGATCCCCAGAAGGTAGAAACCGTTTCCAATTGGACCGCACCCACCTCGGTAGCAGAAGTCCGCAGTTTTCTAGGACTCGCCGGCTATTACCGATGCTTTGTCAAAGATTTCTCAAAGATCGCCGTACCAATGACGCAACGCACTCGGAAGGGAGAACCTTTCATCTGAACCAAAGAACGTGACGAATGCTTTCAGGAATTGAAGAAAAGATTAACTACAGTACCTGTGTTGACGCTACCCAGTGGAGAAAAAGGTTTTGCAGTCGACGCTTCACTCAGAGGACTAGGATGCGTTTTGATGCAAGAAGGAAGAGTCATTGCCTACGCCTCACGACAACTAAAGCCACATGAGAAGAATTACCCCACTCATGACCTAGAGCTTGCAGCGGTCATTTTTGCACTAAAGATTTGGCGACACTACCTGTATGGAATCACTTGCGATATTTTCACTGACCACAAGAGCCTGAAGTACATCTTCACCCAGAAGGAGCTAAACCTCAGGCAATGACGCTGGTTGGAACTCATGAAGGACTACGACCTGAACATCCAGTATCATCCCGGGAAGGCAAACATAGTAACAGACGCACTCAGCAGGAAGGGACACCCCTATTTAGCTCATCTTTCGACGATCGCGATCGACCCAATCAACATAGAAGAGACCAAAACACTCCAGCAAAACGATTCCAAGTTGCGGAAAATTTTCGAAGACATCAAGAGCAATCTCGGTGGAGAATTCACCATTCATGACGGCCTACTCAAGTTTCGCAACCGCATATGCATCCCCAGTCAACAAGAAGTCAAAAGGAAGATCATGGACGACAACCACAGATCAAGATTTGCAATTCACCCTGGACGAACAAAAATGTATCAAGACCTGAAGAAATCCTATTGGTGGGTGGGAATGAAACGAGATGTTGCAAATTACGTCAGCCGATGCCTCCAGTGCCAACAAGTGAAAGCTATTCGACAAAGGCCAGCAGGACTACTCCAGCCATTACCAAATTCAAAATGGAAGTGGGAAGATATCACGATGGATTATGTCATATGATTTCCACGATCAGCCAAAGGGAACAACGCAATTTGGGTTATCGTCGACCGACTAACCAAATCAGCCCACTTCATACCCATCAAGAACACGTACTCAATGGACCAGATGGTTGCCACCTATGTTCGAGAAATCATCTGACTACATGGAACCCCCATATCTATCACTTTCGATCGAGACCCGCGCTTTGTATCAAGATTTTGGAAAGCACTTCACAAAGCCATGGGAACAACGCTCAACTTCAGCACAGCCTTTCACCCGCAGACAGATGGACAATCCGAGAGAACGATTCAGACTCTAGAAGACCTACTTCGAGCATGCACGCTAGAATTCCAAGGAAGTTGGGAGGAGCACCTACCATTAGTAGAGTTCGCATACAACAACAGCCATCAAGCAAGCATTGGGATGCCACCATTTGAAGGCTTGTACGGAAGAAGATGCAGATCACCGGTATGCTGGACAGAAGCAGGAGAAACGGAACTCACAGGACCAGAAATTGTGCAAGAAACTGCGCAGAAGATCAAACTAATCCGGCAAATATTGAAGGCAGCCCAGGATCGACAGAAGAGCTATGCAGATATGCGACGAAGGGAACTCGAATTCCAAGGAGGCGACAAAGTTTTTCTGAAGGTATCACCCATAAAAGGCATCATCAGATTTGGGAAGAGAGGGAAGTTGAATCCTCGCTACATCGGACCATTCGAAATCCTTGAAAGGATTGGCCCCGTAGCTTATCGTCTAGCACTTACTCCAGAATTGGCCAACGTCCACAACGTCTTTCACGTATCGATGCTTCGTCAATATATCCCAGATCTGTCTCATGTATTGCCCAACCACCAATCCAGATCCAGAAAAATCTATCTTATGAAGAGCGACCAGTCAAAATCCTAGATCGACAGGAGAAGCAGCTCAGGAGCAAGACTATTCCACTAGTAAAACTATGGTGGGAAAATCAATCCGGCAATGAAGCTACCTGGGAAAAAGAGACTGATATGCGTCAGAAGTACCCACAGTTATTCACATAGGGTATATCCCTAACAAAATCTTTTCACATCTATTGGAACCGAGTTTAAAGTTTGGGGACCAAACTCCTATAAGTTGGGGAGGATGTAAAACCCCGTCCCAGGAAATTGCCTATTTTAAAATTCTAAAACTTTAATTTTCCAAAGTTTAAATTTTTAGAACTAAGGTTAGAGAGTCGGTAAGGGTAAGGCCCGGCCGCAGAGCCCTTCGGCCCAGGACTAGGAGGACCCGAGCAGCCGCACTGCTGCCGAGCATCCGGACTGCCGAGCAGTCTGTTGCCGAGAAGCTTAGTCGTCGGATTGCCGAGCAGCCCGAGCACCTAAGGCTAGACCTTCGACACTTTTACCCTTCGGCCATTTCACTCGTCGGCCAAGTCGGACAAATAGGAAAAGACAAAACCCGACCAAAAGTACAAAGAATCTCTACAAAAGTTGAATTTCCAGGATTTCTGCCAAAAGCTATCACCACCAGGAATCACGCCGTAAAGTTGTCGGGAATATCAGACCGGTCGGCTGACACCACAACCGGACAAACGACGCGCGGCTAAAAGTTGCAGCTGCCAGGGAATCAGGCAGGCGCTGCCCACCTGTCGGTCGCGGTTCTTTTGGCGCCAATTCGATATCCTTTCCCTCCAGCCTATAAATAGAGACCCCCAGACCCTTCAAACTTCACACCAACCCCTCCAGAGCATTCTTATGCTCCGTTTCTCTCTCTAGAAATTGTCCGAACACTTTACCATTCGGCACTTCACCGTCCGTCCAGAAATACAAAGTCCTTACTTGTCCAATCAGTGGGTCAAGATATTTTTTAGGGTTCAGCCAACTCCTTGCCGAACACCTCCCGAAGCAGAGAAGTCCTTAGAAGATTCCAGTCTTACCGAAGCAACACTCCGGCCAAGTCCAGCTCGGAAATCATCCGGACCAGGAGCTCAGGTAAACTCTTAACCCTTTCGGTTCACCTTGTCATTTTGTACGGTGAGTCTTTCGAAGGACTTAGCCGCACTAAAGGACGGCCATTAGCCTCCATATTAACTCTTGCCGATGCAGCCCAGAACCCTTACCCGGTACAGCAGTAACACCTAGTGCGCGACACTTAGCCATAATGAGACCAGTCATCCCTTTTGACCTCCGGATGAGCCATTTTCAGTTCAGATAAGCTATTCAGACCATTCTCGCACATGTCTGACCCCCCTAAACCAATTGTCGACGTCTCGCACTGCCGGACGGTCCGCTCTTTGCCTTAAGCTCGTCCATGTCTTCAGTAGTTCGGGCAGTTAGCCCCAAGACCATATGAATGCCTTAGCATTAATTTTGACCAGTCCTAGTACGAAGCCCCTTGTCCCGCACTGCCTGAGTTGCCTGTCCCTTCGGAAATTCGGCAGAGGGACAATCCGTTACTTAGAAGTCTTAGCTTCTTGAGTTTGGCTACACCTTTAACTGTTCGGACAGTTAGCCTTGAGACTTACCGACCACCTCAAAGGTCTTTTCGACCGGTCTTATCAACCAAAGCACTTTTCCCCGCACTGCCAAAGTTGTCTGCCCCTTCAGCACCTCGGCAGGGAACCCTTCGACAGGAAGACCATACCTTCGGCCACTTAGGCTTCGGCCAGCAATTCGGTCCGACAGAGCAGTCGGCTAGAATTTAATAAATCTTATGTTTTGGCAAATTCAGGTCTAGCACCACCTTAAAAATCAAGTCAAGTAACCCTACCACTATCAGGTGAATCTCTATATACCATGTTTACTCGTATACTTTTAAAGATGCTCATTTCCTTTGAAACGTTTATGAAAACCATCATATTTTTACTTGTTTATGAAAAATGGAATGACGCACCAACCCTTCTTATAACATGGATCAAACGGTCGTTTCGGACGACAGGGATATATAACTGGAATGGCGATGAAACAGAACAACATGATCAAACACCAAAAAAGGCACGACCATCATATCACGAAATGATTTAAAAATTGAAAAGACAAGTGCACAGAAAATGCTAAGCTAGCCTACGGGCAAATGATGATGAAAAGCCTACGGGCAGGATCCTAAGCGCAAAGACGCTAGTACCGCTCGGTGCGAGCGCTGCCACTGGGGCAAGTGTGAGATTCCCGGTAATACCTCTGGGGCAGGTTTGAGTTCCCCGGAGAAGACACTAAAATGCAAGTTATTACCACAAAGAAAGGAAAATAACAATCATGCTAACGTATTGATCTGTTTTACGATTTACTACTGTTAATCCATGAAACTTGTGAATGTTATATATTGATTCACCCTAGCTTTGGCTTATGCGTTTTCTAAAACCCCTTTCAGGTAATCTCGAGGAGTAACTTTGAAGCAGCTTAGTTGTCTTACTATTTTCCTTTCCTTTTGATGTAAAGGCCTTGAGCCTCCCCTATTGTAATCAACCAAGTATTTAGTGGAAAACTATGCACTATTCTGGATTGTTATTTCGCTTCCGCACTCTGTTATTGTTGTATGGATTCTTCAACTTTTTCATTTTGGGCCTTCGCGAGCTTGCTCGTTGGCCGGTCATGGACTTATCCCGAGATCGGAGCGGGTCGTGACATAATGTAATGCAACACTCAATGCATGCAAACACACACAAAAGACTCCATGGAAAGCACATGAAGAACCCGTTGAGATAAAAATCTCCCCAAAGTTCCAAGGTTTTCGAACGAAAGCTCTGATACCAAGTTGTCATGCCCTGGATTTTTAAACCATTTTTTTTAAATGGGATAAAAGAATGATTCACGATAAAACCATATTAGCCAAACCACTACACAGTGGGCCGTGAATTGCAAAACATACCTCTTTACAAGCATTTACTTAAAACATGCTTAAAATGGAATTACAAACAACACTTTACATGAACTTGCTTGAAATTGAAATTATACTATAACCTTTTAAAATAAAAGGGGAATGCCCGTAGACTACAAGGGAGAAGGAGGAACCAACAATACTGAAATGAAAGAGTACATGATATGCTACTCACACTGAACGAAAATAGAGCAAGCTCAAGCCAACTCCTCGCTACAAGCTACCAATCATGCAAACCTGCAGAAAACTATAAAAAGAAGGTTGAGTCATAAAGATCCAGCAAATATGCACCTATCGAGTACAAATGCAATTATGGTGACATATGCAAGTGGTGTGAATCCCTATGATGTAATCCCAAGTATGCCATTTCTCACACAATCTCAAATACCACTACCAAGTCACTTCTAAAATCACAACTCATAGGTCTAACCAAGACTCTCGTCTACACAAGTATACCAAGAGAAACTCAACCATTTAACCACACTCAAGGCCAACGACAACGTAAGTCAAAATCCTCTCTTTACCAAGTACCCTCATTCACACGACTAGGAAACACACACTAGTACAAACCATAAGGGTCAAGGACCTCAACTACGACCACAACGACATGGTAAACTATCACATTATCTAGGGAGGACACTCCCAAGAACACAACCCATCTACTACAATGCCAATGCCTTCAACTATCCATGAAGAACCACGTTTCCACCGTTAGCTAATTCCACGACTTAGCCAAACATCAACGACTACCTAATTCCACGACTTAGCTTATGCCCACACAATCTACCAAACCACTTCGGATAACACCTATCCTTTCCAATCCTCTATATATGTATATTTATAGGTACACATTGGTGAATTGATTTATCTTGTTGATTTAGTTTGTTCGACTTCCGGCTTAACACAATTTGAAACCAAGTCACACGAGTCTCGGCCGCCTCACTAAATAAGGACCGGCTTACGCCAACGTGGACTATACTTTAAAAGCGTCACATGAGTCTCGAACCATCCTACGAGTAAGGACTGGCCTACCCCAAACATGGACCATCACCTTGAAAACCAATTTGGAAAATCATTAAGCCCGGGATAGATTTAGAGTCTCCTTGGTAGGGACAAGGATCGACTCACTCACGTCAAAGTGCCACGAGGAATGCACTAACACACGAGGTGCCACGAGGGATGCACCATCACTCGAAGTGCCACGAGGGATGCACTATCACACGAAGTGCCACGAGGGATGCACCGAATATACGAGGTATCACGAGGAATATACCAACTCACAAAGTGCCACGAGGGATGCACTAATTTACAAACATTCGAAGACCACATCGTTTGGTCATCCACACACCACGTTATTTTTGTTGGTTGATTAATAGGTAAGTTCACGAGATTGACGAGTTCAATCAAAGGGAACGAGTTTCCCAATCCTAGTCACGAATTCACTTCAAGGGGATGAGTTCCACGTAAGCGTGACGAATTCACACATCGACACATAGACCTCAAGTCTTGTCATCCAATCAACCAAATTCAGGGGTACTATATCATAGGGACGAATTCCCAATCCAAGTGTGATGAGTTCACACATTGATACCCAATCCTCTTCACTAAGGCATTTCACCAAACACCTATTGTGCATAAGTGCACTCAAGGGTCTGAGTCACCAAGGACACCTAATCCAATATCTAATCCATCACCCATAGGTTCAAGGCCACACACAAGGGCCTGGGTGAGATCACTCGATTCATCCAAGACCACACACAATGGTCTAACCAAGATTTGACAACTCTAGGAAATCATGAATTATACACACAAGCCCCTCGGGCATTCTATCAAACACCTAGCGGACACAAGATCACCGCTCAATTCCACTAAATTAAACACCTAGGACAAAACCACCAAATTTCTATCAAACTTCAATAATTCAAATACACGTCCTAGACATCAATTGACTATCACATATTCTCACAATCACCAATAACACTCTAATCCAATGCAAGGATGAGTCCAATTTCATTTTATCAAACATGGGTAATTTCATGATTTCCAAAACATGGGGTTTTAAGAAAACCTTTGATTTTAATCTTGTCAATCAAATTAGGTGACCTAACATAATCACACAAACACGAGATAGAGGCGCATTTACCTCAAGCTCCAACAATGGCGGAAACTCTGGCTGTGAAGTTTTTGGCACCGACGAACCTATGCACATCAATGGAAAGATAGCGACAATGAGAATACAATTCTCTAAAGAACCAACATGAGAAACTCACTTTATAAATTGACTTACCCAAAATTCCAAGAGGATAACGTTGATACCTAGGTTGCCGAAAAGCCCTTGCTGCGGGGAACAACGTTCCTTCTTCACAAAACTTCAATCGGATCCCGATTGGCCTTCGAATCCAAGAGAGAAGTGAAAGAGCATGAGGGAGGAGCTCCCATGGAGGTACAGACAGAAAGAGTAGGGCAAAATGAAGGAGAAGATGAGCCAAATCGTGCCAACTCCTACATATATACCCCTACGCGAAAATACAAAACAACCCTTCATTAAAACATTAAAACTGGATTTTTACTCGCGGCGACCGGTCGACGCTTTTAGCTAGACCGGTCGAGGCCTATACGAAAACTTCACTGGACTGCCGCGACCGGTCG
>NMUG010013571.1:0-10078 GCA_002855965.1 Monotropa hypopitys
ATTTTTATATTTTTAATCAAGCTAAAAGAAATTTAATACAATAAGAATTCATATATGGCTGTGTATACACATTACAATATTCTCAACTTCATAAAGAGTTTACATAGCTCATTTGGTCAC
Organism: Monotropa hypopitys; assembly: GCA_002855965.1. Taxonomy (NCBI): domain Eukaryota; kingdom Viridiplantae; phylum Streptophyta; class Magnoliopsida; order Ericales; family Ericaceae; genus Monotropa; species Monotropa hypopitys. Next base: position 121 of record NMUG010013571.1, read on the forward strand.
TTCAAATAATTCTTTTTCCAAGTGAAACGTGTTGATAAAGCGAATCGTTTTATGTATATCGAATCGTATGATACGTATCGTGAATTGTAAAATTTTTGCCTTCCAATGATTCACCTACCGATATGAATCGATAGTTTGATTTATCGACTCGAATCGTATGATACGTATTGTGAATCGTACGGTTTTGGTAACTACGCACATAATTGTTTTACGAGTCAGAAAAGAAAAAATATGAAGCAGAAGTATGGAGACGGAAGGTATGAAATAAATCAAACATCGATAATACTTGCTGCACACACCCATTTGCCTCGACTTTGACGGCTTCATTTACTCGCACACCAAAAGTGTTACAACAGTTCAGAGGGCTTCAAGATTTGATCAATCATTAACAGAGCACCTTTGTGATAGAAAACAAGCCACAAGAACCAAATTTTGTCAACCTCTTCCTCCCTTTGCTTTTATCAGTCCACCTGCTGAAATGGGAGATAGGACTGAGAGAGAGGCCTCTTATCAAAGTTCGCACTTTCAGCACTTTAGAAAATGAGAAAGAAGCAAATTAAAACCTAAATCTTGGATTACCAGAGATTTTGTACAGGAACATTTAAGTTCGTCCAAACCACATTAAGTCCCGTCATTCATGCATTCACTTTTGAAATCGAGGTCCATTGTCTTGTCTCTTACAGGTAGCACCAAACAGACCACATTAGATCCGAAAAGGATCTGTCTCTGATTTCAGAAGCTGGGTTAATGACCAATTAAACTAGTTCTCAAACATCTTTTGGTTATATAACTGAGGGGTCCATCCCAAATGCAACAAAGGGGTTTCTAATCAATAAAAAATTGTACATCATCAAAAGACAGCAAAAAATCTATGAACCAACATCCCATCACCAAAACTCTCCACAGGAACAAAATCCATTCTTGAAATGGTGAAAGCGGTTTGTGTCCCGCACGATGATTTCCCTCCCCGCAATAACCGATGCAAGCTTCATAAACGAGTGGCAGTCCCCACATATCCTGAGATTCTTCATGATTCTAATAGGGACACAAAGAGGTAAACTCATTAGCCCAAAAGTAAGAGCTAGCTTCTCACTGTGGTGCCTCAAAAGTTCTTTCTTTTTCATTTGTTCCACATCATGGAGGTCATGTTCCGTATCAACCCTATAGCCCAACTTTTCAATCTCCTCTAGCAAATCTTCCAATTTCAAATATATCTCAACAATTCTAGGATGGCTACTTTCCCCTACCATAAATGTATGAACCTTCTCTTTAACTTCAATCCAACTTTTTCCTATCTCCTTTTTTGCGTCACTTTCTTTAAGAAGCTTCCTTGCCCTTACAACTTCTGCCCATCTTTTTTTAGCTGCATAAGTGTTAGAAAGCAAGACATGGTTTCCTGCATTATCAGGTTCAATCTTAAACAAATGAGTAGCTGCTACTTCAGCCACCTCAATATTTCCATGGATTCTGCATGAGGCCAAAAGTGAACCCCACATGGAAGCAGTAGCCTCAAAGGGCATTTTGTCCATCAAATCCTTAGCTTCATGAATAAGTCCCGCTCGACCAAGAACATCAACCATGCATGAGTAGTGAAAAACATTGGGTGATAATTTATGCTCTTCTGTCATAACATCAAAGTACCTTCTACCCTTTTCAACAAAACCCATATGGCCACATGCAGATAGCACAGAAACATAAGTTACTTCATTTGGGCACAGACCCATCTGCTGCATTTTTTCGAATGAAATCATAGCCTCCATTGTGCGAGCATGTCTTGAAAAACCAGAAATCATTGCATTCCATAAAACCACATTCTTCTCTTCTACACTTGAAAACACAATGTAAGCATCTTCAATGCTTCCACATTTTGCATACAAGTCTGTGAGAGTGGAAGCGACGAAAATGTTTGAATCAAAACCAGATTTTCGTGTTATGGCATGCATCTGCTTCCCTTCAATCAAAGCGGCTAAACCTGCACAGGCAGAGAGAACAGAAGACATTGTAAAATGGTCATTTCCAAACCCTAGTTTTTTCGATCTCTGAAACAACGTCAAAGCCTCTTCGTAAAGATCATTTTGCACGTACCCTACAATCATCGAACTCCAAGTGAAATCACTTCTCTCAGGCATCCACTCAAAAACCCAATAGGCATCCTCATGAAAACCACTTTTCATGTAAACACCCATCAATGCAGTGCCCACAAATCTATTTGAATCCATCGATGTCTTCAGAGCAAAAGCGTGAAATTGTTTGCACTCAAACACAGCACATTTCGCAGCACAAGCCCAAATAACGCCTGAGACGGTGACTTCACTGACCAGATATCCTCTTCTTTGCATCTGCTTAAAGAGACAAAGAGCCTCTTCTTCATCCCCGTTTTGGGCGTACGAACCAATCATCGTATTCCATGAAACTAAACTTCTCATAGGCATTTCATCAAACAACATGCGAGCGCAGCCAACAAACCCACATTTAGAATACATATTGAGAAGCATATTTGACATCAAAGTGTCAATTTGTAATCCAAAGCGAACAATCTGGCCATGGCAGGCCTTTCCTTCCATAGCTTCCCTCTTTCGTGCACAATTCTGCAAGAGTTCCTGCAAAATTGACACTTGGCTCGCGGTTGGGCCCACCCAACAAAGGTCATAAGCGGCTGAAAACTTTCTGCAATGCGGAGCATTAGAAGGATTATGGCGGTGTCTTGTGTATCTCCCCAACGCTTTCATTTCATCGTTTACTAGTCTAACCACCATGCATGTTCCAAAATACTGGTCATTCCTAGCTTTGAGGTGCAAAATCGATGAAATTGTAAGGGGCAACGTGATATTATACGAGACTGGAGCCCCAACGTTACGGGTAGAGCTATTTTTTTAAGAACTAATTTTTTTGTTTCAATTTCGGAACTAATTTTTTCGAAAATTTTATTTCTGTTCCAATTTTTCAAAATTTCGGAATTTTCGGAATTTTCGAAAATTCAAAATTTTGAAAAAATTTATTGCACTAGAAATTTGAACAATATCTTTTAATGAAAAAAGAATACGATAACATTGATATAAGTGCAGATTAAAGGGTATAATATCAAACTTTTTTAATATTTACAAATTTTAAAGTTGTCATATAATTGATCGTTATGAATTTTATCTTCTCACTTATAATTACAAAAAACATAAATATTACTTGAATTTTTTCATACCAATATCAATGAATATTTGAAATTTATTTTGAAATTAATCAAAAATCTATGATTGAAAAATCATCGGAATTCGGAAATACCAAAATATGTTCCAATTTCATTCCATCTTTTTCGAAAAATTCAGAATTCGGAAAATTTGGAATTCGAAATGAAAAAAACATTCCAAAATCGGAAAAAATTGGATCGGATTTTTGGAAATTTTAGAACATCGGAAAAATGAACAACCATAGTTACGGGTCGCTTGTGCTGGGTAATTTCGTATTTAATATGTTTTTTGAATATTATGGATAAAAGTGATGAATTTGACATAGATTGTTTAGTTCCATAAATTGATAGTTAGTGACTGAGAAAAAGAAGTGAGCAAGGTACTTAAGATTGTATTTCGTACTTCTGAATGATGATGCTATGAGAATTATATAATCTCTATTTACTTAGGAAAATCTCCGGAGAATCTACTATATTTCCTTCTTTTCCTCGCACGCTCCCATTAACTTAGAAAAGCTTCCATACCTTTTCCTATTCTCCCTTAAAGGAAGTCTATCATTCATATTCAGTAATTGAATCATATAATTTAAACATGTAACGAGGTGGGAACTCCACCTTGGGGTCCCTCGGGTTGATCCAATGTATACCCTTTCTGTAGCAAGGCTCAGCTCAGTCGTAACCGAGCTCATTTGGTCGAGATCGGGTCAGCACAGAAGCTGCAACGTGCTCATTATCCTCAATTCACTATAAAACATGCGATGTGCTGGGCTCATGCTTAATAATCCGTACCAGCTACTCTCATGTTCCCTTGGGATGAGAGAAGCTCATTCCAATGGGGACATTCCCACTCCCGTGCAGTGATCGTCGTTTTTGGAGTGTGTGCGCGTATCATTAAATGCGAAGGCCAAGGGTCGCATCGTGGCCACGTGGTCACCCCCTTGGCCATTCATATTTTAGTGCTTTTATGGTGTGGATAAGGAGGACGGTCTAAATCTCGAGACTTTCTAATAACTTACCGTTTCATTCCACGCAGAGGACCGATCGTCAGTTGCTTTTTCCCCAACGTCGTTCAACTCTTCTCCCAGGAATTGCGTGAGAACTCCATTCTTCTTTCTTTAGGTACGTCCCCTTCTCACCTCTTGCCTTCCTTAACATTCTATTTTTTACTATGTCTGAGTCCAACTCCGCGAGACTTGAGCCCACCATTGACCCCGTAGTGATAGGAGAAGATACAGAGGAGGAGGGAAAGACATTAATGGGGCGAGGTACAATGGTTTTAGCCCTATCTCAAAGTCAACCCTATCCCAGACCCAAGTTTCATTGTTCAGCCGTTGCCCATATCTCCATCACAGAACCCCGCCGATTTGCTAATCATTCGTCGTAGATTTTAGATTCCTGATGTTGTCTTCCTTAGGGCTCCAAACTCTGACGAGAGGGCTTTTGATTGCTCCCCTAATGAAAATGCATTTATAAAGATGCACTGGATTCCGGTCCACGCCTTCCCCTTCCCAGCATTGTTAGACAGGTCTTGTCCAGATTCGGTCTGACCCCTAGTCAATTGGCCTCAAATGGATACAGGCTTATAATCGGATGTGTGGTCCTGTGGCTAGCCATATTAGATGGTCTTATCCCTTTAAGGGTATCGACCTTTTGTCATCTTTTCTTGATTAAATAAGTCCCATATACTGAAGGATGGTGGTACTTCTGCAAGAGACCGCATGTCCCTTCTATGATGGGCAAACTTCTTTCCTCAGTAAAGGAGTGGAAGGACAAATTCTTTTTTGTTAGTGGTTCTGGATGAGAATTCCCTTGCTGGGATGACGACCTCATACCCCGAGCTCATAGGAAATGGGGAATTCCTTCTGCACAGTCTGAGTAGTTAGAATATTTTTCATTTTCATATTTAAAGTTGAGTCCTGTTAATGGCACCTTTTGACCTCATACCTTTTGCTCAGGTCGGCTAAAGGCGCAAATTTCATAGGAGGAGCATGCTGAGATCGCGTGCATTGAAGACTACATTATCCACGATCCAGACCATCTTATTACATCGAAGAGCCTTGCAGCCCACCTTCTTGGGCCTGAAGTTGGAAGTGAGGTCTTAGGCTTAGAGAGAGGTATTCGTGCCTTGGCACTTATTTGAGCTGGTTTCGACTGACTTCTTATTGCTCGTTGCTGGTATTGTAGAATCAACAGAAGTAGAGATGGCTCCACCCAAGCTGAACAAGGAGGTTCTGAAAAAGCTTCAAGCTGAAATGGGCAGCATGGGCCTAGGGAGGCTATTGATAAGAAAAAGAGGACCAGAGAGGGGGACACCAGCGCCCCTATTGACCCCTAAGGACCTTCTCCTGCAGTTCCCCCAGTCTGTTCTTCACTTCCCCTTCCCTTGGGACCTTGGTAAGGTGGGGCGAAAAGGCCAAATGAGGAGGTGAGGCCACAGCTTCCTACCCGATACCCAACTGAAGAAACAACAGTCGATTCCTTCCAAAGAGGCCATATGAAAGGGACCACAAGCTGGAGATGATGGTACCACAGTCCTCTTTGATATAGATCATGCCAAGGCTAAGGCCATGTGCATGCCTACTGGTGCCGACCTGAAATACCTCAGAGCTCAGCCCAACTACATCATTGCTTACGAACTTGTCGTGGAGCTGAGCAAGGTATGGTACTCCTTTTTATATTTTTAGATTCTCTTGGATGAATTGCTTAGCTGACTCCTTGCTTACGCGCCCAATGTGTATTACAAAGAGATAAGCCCGAAGCATAGGGCAATGCGTGTAGCAATTTAACTCGGAGTACCGAGATCGAATCCTCGAGAAGCTTTGGGGAATTTTAATCACAAGGTATTTGTTTTTGGCTTTTTGATTTATGTGGCACTAGGACGCCAATCAAAGGTTTGATATTCGTTGTTCCTTAACACTACTTTTGCAAGATTGAGAAAAGTTATCTAACTAAAAACGGGAGTGGTCATGGTTGCGGTTTCCACAACTCTAGGTCAAGTAGTATCTCCGGAGTCTAAAGATCAAGCGTGAAATGCTTGTAAGTTAACCTTAGAGACGGGTTGCATATATCTCTCACATGGCATTGTACTAAGTTTAATGCAAGACATAGCATAAAGCATTAGTTGTGACAAGAGTTTGTCTACAACTAATCAAAATGTTAACATTACACCAACTTAACCGAAAATAGGAGAACTACATGCAACCACGAACTAAAGTGTAACCTAGGGTAGGAGAACACTACAAGAACCTAGAGCCATGGCCACCATGACCATGACCTTCCCCTAAGGTCTACTCACACATGTCCATGGAACGATAGAAACCCCCACAAAGAAAATGAGAAATCATTATAGAACAAGTGCTAAAATGAAGTTGAGAATTAAAGTACAAATTTACTTGAAACACTTACAATGATACCAAATCAGTAGCTAGGAGTTTTGCAAGAAAAATCTGCCCAGAAAATACTTCTACTTGAGAGCAAAATAGCAAGAACATGAACTAGAGAGAGAAAGACTAAGTTGGAATGTCTAGGATTTTTTTCCCTTGGTCTCCTAAGTAAATCTATTGTTTACAATACAAAATGTAGTACAAAGCATGCTTCCCACGAAAATCCAAGAGAAACATTCCCACAAGTGTTGGGTTTCAAGATTGTCCCCTCCACTCACAATTAGAAATCATTAAAAATAGTCTGTCAGAATTTCCAGGCGTCGACCAGTCGACGCCTTTTGGTGTACCGATCGTGGCTCTGGAAGATGGCGACCGGTCGACGCGATCCTGTGTACCGGTGGAGAGCACTTGGGAAATTCTCTGGAATGTGGCGACCGGTCTACACAATCCTGTGTACCGGTCGTGGAGAAGGATTTTCAGATTTTCCTTCACTTGATTAATTCATGGCACCAGGAGGAACTTTCTGTTTTTCCACGACCGGTCGACGCAATCTCGTGTACCGGTCGACGCCCTGTAAAATGTGTCATCAACATGTTGAATCTTGGAGACCTCGTATCGATCTTCTCCAACTCAAATCAGAATCCAATAAAACTTTTATCAATCACCATTTACCCTGCAATTCTCTAATACACATGGAACACTACCAAGCATCATATCAAGTGGAATACATGAATAATAATGGTTAAACCACCTCCAAATTAAGGGAGAATTGGCCTAGAATATACAATATTCTCGGTTAATCACAACCTCCAACTTGAACATTGTTCTTCCCGAACAATAGAGCTTAGTCATTCCAATGATCAAAATCCACGAGCCTCAGAAATTAAGACAGTTGTCCAAGGTAATATCGTGCAAGGTAGTTCACTACGTAAATCATGAAAATTGCATGGGTTTTCCAAATATCACAAGTTCAAAGCATGTCTAGATTTCAAATCTCACGAAGATAGCCCATTTCACTCAAACATTTTCACATGATGATAGTTGGACATGCCATAGTTTAAACGATGAGATGGTATCACGAGTCGAGCATAATACTAATCATTAACATGGAAGAGTCAAAGAAACCACATATGCAACTTTTCAAAGACAATCAAGTATTGCAATGCATAAACATCAAACTTGGTTCAACAAGGACTTTAGGGTTTCATGACGACCATTGGTTCAAATAAAAAAATGGGTAGACACCAAACTATAGGTACCGGAGCATCAAGGCTTGGTCGGGATCATTTCCGGTACCTATACAAAAACAAGCCAACATTTGGCTATGCCTTCCCAAACTAACAACAAGCATCCAAAAACAAAAGAAAATAGCCACCCTACCTTCTTACTTCACACCTCAAACAACCTCAATCATGTTCTTCTGCCGGCACATCAACTGGTACCTCCGCCGGTACATCCTCCTCTTCATTTTCCTCTTCTTCTTCTTCATAGACCACCCCTTAACTCTCTTCTTCCCTTCCGATCAACCAACGTAGTCCCCGGAGAATTTTGTTTTGAGTCTTGTCTTGAGTATCCATCCTCTTCTCAATCTTAAATTGTCTCTTTCGCACATGCTCCTGTTTCTCGTACAAGTCATCCTGCCTAGCCACAATGATCTCACACCATTTCTCAATCCGGTCCGCCTGGCCCCTAGCCGTCGGTCTCGATTCTGCAAGCTCTTCTAAATCAACCGGGTGAGACAATGATCTGCTCTTTTTCACCGATGAAAGGGTGATTGCACCCGGGGTTCCGGGAACCAACTTGTCGGTGTTCTTTGGCTTGCAACCGGCAAGCATGCACAAACATGTAATCATAGCAGGAAAGGGGATATTCCCAGCAGTAGCACCCTTTAATCGGAACAACTTCATTTGCTCCCACACAAACAGAGTCCAGTCCACAACCTCCTCACCAGAACCAAATGCAAAAAGCAAGTCACCTTCAGTCTTTACCGGGGTTTTCTCTCGGCAATAAGGACTAAGGTTGTATGAGATGATTTTATTGCTTAGCCTGTACAACTCCTTGAGTCCTCCAACCGTATACCAATTGAAATGAGGATTGAAACCATTTTCTTCATCAGTGAGGGGTTCGATGACGTGGTCTAGATTTAAAGTTGTATGCGTGCTTTATTTTTCTTGCATAGTCTCTTGTCTGAATCTTGCATGTGAATGAATAAAGCAATTTCCGTGTTTCACATAGTTTTATATTTCTCTACAAAATGAATGACAAAATAAACAAAAGTTTTCGCTCAAAAATTTTCAGAAACCCGAAAGTTCGATTTTTCGATCCAAATGACCAAACAATCTTAGCACAAGAAGTATACGACTTTGACATCGAGCTAGATTATGAGCTTATGGGGATCGAAGTTGACATCTGTGCTGGGGACAAAATTCCTAAAGAGATCCTGGAAATGGTGGAAAGACATGAAAATAGAAAAAACCCTAATATCGAGGAAACAGAAACCATAAATATGGGGACTGTTGAGATACCTAGGGAACTCATGATTGGGGTACATCTCGATAAAAAACAGAAAATCAAATTAATCGAGATACTCAAAGCCTATCAAGATGTGTTCGCATGGTCCTATGAAGATATGCCAGGACTAAACCCATCAATCGTGGAACATAGATTACCCATTAACCCCGCAATGAGGCCAATCAAATAGAAGCTGCGAAGACTTTGGTCTGAATGGAGTCTTAAAATCAAAGAGGAAGTCATCAAATAGTTCAACGCATGTTTTCTCCGGGTGGCGAATTATCCCGAGTGGTTGGCCAACATAGTCACAGTCCCGAAGAAAGACGGGAAAGTTCGAATGTGCATCGACTACCGAGATCTCAACAAAGCAAGCCCAAAAGACGATTTTCCATTACCACACATAGACATTCTCTTCGACAACACTGCTGGTCACGAAATTTTCTCATGTATGGATGGATTCTCAGGGTATAATCAAATCCGAGTAGCGCCAGAGGATCAGGAAAAAACTGCATTCATTATGCCCTGGGGAGTGTTTTGTTATCAAGTAATGCCGTTTGGGTTAAGGAATGCGGGTGCAACGTATCAAAAGGCAATGGTAACACTATTCCACGACATGATGCATGGAGATGTGGAAATCTATGTGGACGACATGATTGTCAAATCCCGAAAATGACAGGGGCACCTCCAGAGTCTGAAACGAGTGTTCGAGGGCCTGCGAAAGTATCAATTGAAGATGAATCCGTCCCAGTGTGCCTTTGGTGTAACGTCTGGAAAACTGTTGGGATTCATAATCAGTCAGAAGGGCATCGAAGTCGACCCGGCAAAAGTCCAAGCTATTCAAGAGATGCCACCCCCAAGAGGAGTCAAGGAAGTACGCTCATTC
>NMUG010013572.1:0-10078 GCA_002855965.1 Monotropa hypopitys
ACGATTAGTTTTTTTGTCATATGTGACAATAATATACTAGAGTTCTTAATAATGTCCAAGTTGAATGTTGTTTGTAGGTGCCTTTAGGCATTGGATTAAGGGTGTGATAGTGACGTAATTAAATGATGGGGTCGTTCAAGGGAAATACTTGATGATTCATTTACCAACCTAAGTAGTTATGTTATGCATGGGTCGGGTCGGGTTGGGTTGGTCTTTATCCGGCTCCCGGGACGATCGCATAGGGTTGTCATGTTTTCGACCCGAATCCGGCCACAGGATTGAGTGGAACCGACCGAGTGGGTTAGTAGGGTTGGTACTATATATTTTTTATTATTTCTTTGCAAAAAAATTAAAAAATGTGGGGAGAAAACTGTGAAATATTTTGCATAAATATTTCCAAAACTGTGAGAAATTGTGAAAAATGTTTCAAAAATGTGGAAACCCTGCAAGAACGGTGCATAGGTCCCGGGTTGTCTGTTTTAGATTTGCACAGCTCGTCACCCAATCCGATCGGATTTAGAACTTTTCAATCCGTTATCTGAACCACCATCTTTTGAAGCCGATTGTTTGGGGTCGGGTTGGGTCTTTGCTCACCCGTAACTCATGGTTCGAGAATTCCATATTTTACTTGAAATTGTTCCACTCGTGGTTCATTACAGTGTAGGATTAGTATTGTTAGGCAGTGCCACAAAGAAGGCATCTTATATTACATTAGACAATTATAGTTTTGCTATTTTGGGGGGATTTGGCATGGATAATGGGGAAGATTTTATTGGAGTCGTATTGTTTCCGTCGAGTAGAGTACCATATTTACCTTAAATTGAGGGTTAGATTACGTTCGAGTCACGGGCATGCTCGAGTTCATGTCCACGGCAAATAGGTCTTTATGAAAGAAAAGGCCGACAGGCAAATGCAAATTTAGTTTTCCACTGACAGATATGGTTGTGAAACGCCAAATTCACTTTGAATCCCAATTCAACCTTGGTATTTCCGAAATACACAATGAAACTTATGACTACTGGGCTTAGGGCTGCAAATGAACCGAGTTGCTCGCAAGCTCGGCTCGATAAAGACTCGACTCGGCTCGACTGGATTTATAAATAAACGAGCTCGAGCTTAACTACCCAGTTCGTTTAATAAACTAGCCGAGCTCGAACTGGATAAAGCTCGACTCAGTTAGGCTCGCGAGATGAGCTCGTTTGTATATAAAGAGTTGAGCTCATCTGTATATAACGAGCCAAATTCGGCTCGTTAAGAACTCGCAAGCTCGTGTTGCAATCCCACATCAGAAGTTTTAAAAAAACTTGTAGTTGTTTTAGTCTATATAAAGGAGGTGAGTTTTCAAGCACCCATATTGAGTTCGAGTCTTTCAAATGAGCTCGAGTCGAGTTTGGTTCGTTTATGTAGTATCGAGCTCATTCGAGCTGAGCCCAAGATTGTCCCATTGCACTTCCTTAAAATTATAGTTCAATGTAACCCAAGATTGTACTTCAAAAATTCAGCATCAAAGTAGGATAAACACATAGTCGGCATCACAAAATTAACAAACCCCACATACAGAATTGTTTGAGATTGGGAAATAACCGCAAATTTGCACAAAGAAAACTCGATAATCGATAGTTAACCAAAAGAAGCAGAAAATGAAACAAAGGTGCGAAAAGTACCCAAGAGAGAGCGGAGCTTTTGGATGGCTTGAGGAGAAGCAGGAGATGTCCCTAAGGGCGTAAAGGTCTTTCTACAGAGATCGTATAGAGCTTGAACAGAAGAAGATGAAGAAGAAGAAGGAAAGGCCTTCTTCGTCATGGTCACAAGCCTCCGATACATGCATAGCCAAAAAAAAACTAACTCCTGATGCTTTTCGAATGTTCGGGGTATGATTTTGAAAAAGGAAGAGACGAAGGTTTGTGACCGTGATGTCTGTCTACGGTTGGGCTATTCTACAGTTCAAAAAGAATTGTATAAGTATACAATACACATTCAAGAGTCTAGATTAATGCATAAAATAAAATAAAACGAAAATCTTCGAAGGGAAATTGTACATATAATCCATGGGTAGTTCTATATACAATCACTAAAATGCTAAATGCAGCTTACGATTTTTGCTTCGGAAACTAATTTCCGAACGAAATAGGTTTTTTTGGATTTTAGTTTCCGAAGTGTTTAAAACATTTCGGAAATTAATTTCCGAACAGTTCAAAAAATTGTGAAAAAATTATTCGGATTTTAATTTCCGAAGTGTAAAAAAAAATCATAGGCTGCATTTAGCATTTTAGTGGTTGTGTATAGAACTACCCATAACCCATTAACTTCTATACATATACAACTCACTTCTTAAACCAGATTAAGACAAAAAAATGTCCTCTATACAAAATGACTAATTTATCCCTTAAATTTCTAAATACATTCCACGATTAAAAATCTAAAATACAAGTTTTCTAAATACAACTCATCAACTAAACCCTAATTAATCTCCTAATAATCGTAACCTAAATTCCCAACACCCTCCTAAATACTTTTATACATCTCATAACTAGTTATCGGTAATGCAACTCTTATGGTCCCTTTGGATTGAAAGATTTGGTGAGAAAAGATGAGAAAAGAAAGAGAAATCTCACCAATTCTCACCACTTGTTTGGATAGATGATGTGAGAAATTGTGAGATTTGTGTATAAATTGAAGGTAAGTCTTATTTCTCAATTTTTGTCACAAAAAATGATGCGATTTGGTGAGAAAGGAAAATTCTTTCTTTTCTCTCCGTTTTCTCATCATCCAAAGGGGTTGTTAAGGAAAAGTATTGAGGCCTGCGTTACCGATAATGCCTATCGGTAACGCAACTCTTAAGGAAAAGTAGTGAGGCGTGTGTTACCGGTAACGCCTCATAACTAGTTATCGATAACACAACTCTTAAAGAAAGTATTGCGTCATGTGTTATCGGTAACGCAACTATTCATGTTATCGGTAACACAAACCTTAAGCAGGATACTGAGGCATGCGTTATCGGTAATGCCTCAAATCACGTTACCGATAACGATAGTTTATGGCTCAAAATTGATTATGTTTGAAGGATAATTAGGTCTTTCATTACTCAATTTTAAGGGAAAATATAAGTCCTCGCCCATTTCAGCCGTATTATTTGGCCTAATTTGGTTTAGGGTCAAATTTGTTTATAAAATTTATAACAAATATAAGGTTGCTTAATTTTGAGCATATTTGATAATTCATATTAATTTAAGAAAACAACAAGTTACCAAAGTAATTAATCTTCTAAAGGTGTCACGCTCTGGATTTTCAAATCAAATTTTTTTTTGAAATCATTTAATAAATGGGAAAATAAATATGGATCATCACAATTTAGAAAAAAGTCTAAATACCAAAGCATCCCATTCCAAACATACATGAAAACCCGAGAGTGAATGCAGAAATAAATATAAAGTCCAACACATAGAAGTAGGGAGAGAGAGAAGTTAAGTTATTACAGTCCACTACTTGTATTACAACCCAAAGGGGCTAATTTAAAAATAAATGAAAATGCATAAGTTTTTCTAAGAGTCCAAAACCTTAATGTGCTCCAAAATCATCCGTGAGAGGTTCCTTACCTGTAGAGTCTAAAAAGAAGGGTGTATCACGCCAAAATAGAGAAATATCTATCAACTAGCATGTTCTAGACTAGCGTGAACGAGTGTGTGACTGTACAGAATGATATACACAAGATGCATGAGACAATGCAAGGCAATGAACCAACTTCTACAATGTGACCAACTTTACCTCTGGAAGCCAAAACTCACATTTGCTAAGTTTGGCATAAAGATTATGTTCCCACAACAACTCTAACACAACTCGGACATGAATTTGATGCTCCTCCTCTGAAGCCGAATAGATAAGAAGATCGTCAACGAAGACCACAACAAACCGATCAAGATGGATGCGAAAGATACAATTCATGAGATCCATGAACGTAGCTGGAGCATTCATCAAGCCGAATGGCATGACCACGAATTTACAATGACCATAACGAGTACGAAATGCATTCTTAGGAATATCCTCCGCCCGCACTAACAACTGGTGATAACCGGAATGTAAATCGATCTTCGAGAAATATGTCGAACCACGCAACTAGTCGAATAAGTCATCGATCCTCGGTATATGATATTTGTTCTTCACTGTTACACGATTCAACTTTCGATAGTCGATGCATAGCCGCAACGAACCATCTTTCTTCTTTGCAAATAAAGCTGGCGCACCCCAAGGTGATGAACTAGGCTGAATAAAATCTAACTCATACAACTCCTGCAACTGGGACTTCAACTCCCGCAACTCTGCCAGTGCAAATCGATACAGTGGTACTGAAATCGGAGACGTACCAGGTAGCAAATCAATAGAGAATTCCACCTCTCCCCTAAATAGAAAACCAGGTAACTCTACCGGAAAGACATCCAGAAACTCACGGACAACTAACGGTAACTCCCCACGCTGAGAATCATCATCATCAAGACTATGGCTGGTAAGTATATAGGTTACTGAGTCACACTCCCTCGGATCGTACAAACAATAATCAACAGACTCCTTCTTATCGCCATAAACATAGAAATAGACTCCCTCAGGAGAGAATACCCACACTCGGCACCGATGACAGTCGATATGGGCATGGTAGGTAGACAACCGATCCATCCCTAAAATAAGATCAAAGCCGGACATACCCAGAACAATAAAGTCGAATGTGAAATGGTGGTCCTCTAAGGTCAACTGGCAATCCCTACAAACTCTGTCCAAACAGACACGGTCTTGAACAGGAGTATCAACGAACAACGGCGGATCCAGAACATCCATATCAAACTCCAAAACACGTATAAGAGATGCATCAAGAAAAGAGTGCGACGCACCAGAATCAAAAAGTACACTGGCCCAAGAATTATAAACAAAAAAATATACCACGAACAACCGAAGTTTTTGGCTGCTAGTGAGAAGTCGATGGCGAAGAGACTGTTGGAATGGCAAAAGCCCTGCCATGGGTCGTTGGACTCTGCTGATACCCGCCCCTCGGCTGGAACTGTTGTGCTGGCCTGGCAAGAGTCACAACTCTGCCAATACGATAAGCCTGGACAGAAACTGCTGGTCCTGACTGCTACGGATGCTAATGTCCGCTCCTCTGCTGCTGTTGTTGTTGTACTGGTCTAGCGTCACCACGACCGATGCCCCTCCCTGTGCAATCTCTAACCACATGGTCTGCCTGGCCATAATCATAGCAAACTGGTGCTCTACAGTCAACTCTCACATGCCCTGGCTGGTGGCATCGATGATATATCCTCGGACTCTGTACTGAACCAGAACTAGCCTGAGACTGCTGGCCTCTAGAGAAACGAGACTGCTCTTGCTGCCGCTTCCTCCCGAAACTGCCTGATGAAGATCTGGAATTGGAAACCTGCTTGTGCAGTTCCCACACCTTCACATCTTTCTGTTGGTGGTCCCTCTTAGGCTCAATAGCCCTCGCATAGTCAACTATGTCGGCAAAAACTCAAATACGCTGACTCATCACAAGTCGCTGGACTGAAGGGTGAAGACCCTTCTCAAACCTTTTGCACTTCCGCTCCTCCGAACCAACCAAGTCTGTAGCAAACTGTGACAGTGCCTAGAATCGCAACACATATTGTGACATAGTCATGGTGCCCTGCTCAAGTCTCTCGAACTGCTCCCGCAAGTTCTCCCGATAGCTCTCGGGGAAGTACTGGCTCTCGAAAACTATTTGGAAATCTGCCCAAGTCATCGAACGGATAGGATCCAGAATGGCTCGTGGATCAGTATCTCCACTGGCAAGTAGACTAGCATGCCTCGTCTCGAGTACAGAATTCCACCACTGACTGGCCTCGCCGGTCAGCTGGTAGGTGGCGAAAGAAACTCTCAGCTTATCCTACGCAATATCCAAGGTGTCCAACACCTTTCGGACCTCGAACAACCAATAATTAGCCTCAAGTGGATCACCCTCTTCATTGAACTTAGGAGGATCTATATGCCTGAATTCCCGAAGTGCCTCAATAGTGCGGTTTCCCGCATTCTCCCTGGGGGCTGCAAACCCTCGACTAGCTTCGACCATGGCGGCCGCAAGCTCTCTCGCAAACTGACTAGGAGCAACAAGCCCCTCCAGAGTAGGAACCGGAATAACGGGAGGTGCATCGTCCTCCATACCCACTCGATGATCGTCAACTTATTCGCTATGCGTCTCCTGAATGTTGTTCCTACAGCCTCTTCCAAAAGCAATATCGCGACGTGGAGGCATTCTACAAAAGACCACGGATACGATAAGAATAGAGTGCAAGACAAGGCTCGAGTGGATAGTTCAATCAACTATGTAAAGTCCCAATCAAGGAGAAGTAAGCTCAACGATATCAAGAATAGATTCTCATAGCCAGTGGAATCAATAAACAAAGTTACACCCAAAGAATGGAACGGTGCCTGTACATTACTTCTCTAACCGACACCAACCTATGGATCATTGCCAATGCATGCTCAAATGTTCACACACACATGCCAGATGATGCAACTTTAACCCAATGCAACCCATAGAGACTAAGAATCTCCCCAAAGGCCTAAGTTTTTGAAACTGAAAGCTCTGATACCAAGTTGTCACACCTCGGATTTTCAAACCAAATTTTTTTTTGAAATCATTTAATAAATGGGGAAACAAACATGGATCATCACAATTTAGAAAAAGTCTAAATACCAAAGCATCCCATTCCAAACATACATGAAAACCCGAGAGTGAATGCAGAAATAAATATAAAGTCCAACACATAGAAGTAGGGAGAGAGAGAAGTTAAGTTATTACAGTCCACTACTTGTATTACAACCCAAAGGGGCTAATTTAAAAATAAATGAAAATGCATAAGTTTTCCTAAGAGTCCAAAACCTTAATGTGCTCCAAAATCATCCGTGAGAGGTTCCTTACCTGTAGAGTCTAAAAAGAAGGGTGTGTCACGCCAAAATAGAGAAATATCTATCAACTAGCATGTTCTAGACTAGCGTGAACGAGTGTGTGACTGTATAGAATGATATACACAAGATGCATGAGACAATGCAAGGCAATGATCCAACTTCTACAATGTGACCATACAAGCCAACATAAAAGTGAGAGTGTTAACCGAGGACACTGAAATCAAGTATCCATAAAAGTATTGCATTCACTGTTTTCATTTCCATTTCACATTCATACGATATCAAGTACAAGAGAAATTCTATTACGAGTATATTCCATAAGTGTTTAATTGTCAAGTCTGATAAATCTTGGGATCCCTCAAGATCAAGTACACCCCGTATTTATCCATAGCTCACAAGATGACATGAATCCCGGAATCACTAAAGGTCAAGTACACTCAGTATTCATCTATAGTTTGCTAAGGTGGTATGAATCCCGGAATCACTAAAGGTCAAGTACACTCCGTATTCATCCAATTATTATTGTAACGTTGATAGGGCAAGGTTGAGATAGTGGCTCGTCAACACACTAACCAAACTTAATCCGTTTTTCCCAAAGACCGTTGGAAGGGCTCACGTAGCCCCTATTGTGCACAATGTCGTGGGTGGAGCGACCACCCTGGGAATCCCTCAAACTCAAGTATATTCCCGCATAAAAACATATCAATCCCACATCATTGTTACAAGTTATTCGAACTCGGTAATCCCTAAAGATCAATTACATTCCCGTCGATAATCATACCAAGGTCATCCATTATTTCAAGAGGTACATGTGTTCGCAATTTATTACAATTCATTTCGTATACAATTCCAATTTGCACAACATAAGGCAATGTGCGACCAATTTCTATAAAATATGACTCGTGTCACAAACCATCTGTTAAGCCTTATTTAGGCCCAATTGCATATAACCAAGCTCAATTTGATCAAAAGACTACTAATTGACTAAAAGCCGTAATTTGTGAAATAGGATTCATACAAGGATTTGGGGGGTTTCACCCATGTGTTCACAACATGAAATTAAATCTTGTACCATATGTATATGACCCTAGGAACTCTAATAAACTCATCAATTTCATGATTCATCCACAAACCCTAAGTCAATTTCATCCAAACATGGTACCTATGAAATTTGATCAACATGACTAGATTTCAAGAGAAAGCAAGAGAAGGCATAGTCTATTACATGACTAGAGATGGATATCTCCTACCTCTTGAAGCTTGGAACAAACTCTAGAATCTCGGATTCAGTAGATGGCGAAGCTATGTAGCTTGTTGGAAAGCCCTTGATGAGGAGAGCAACCTTCCTCCTTGCAACTTCTTCAAACTCACCTTGGAAGATCTTCAAATGGTAGAGAGAAGGTGGAGCATCAATGGTGAAAGGGAGGTAGAGAGAGAGAATGTTTTGAGTGAAATGAAGGAGAAGGGAAGCTCCTACATAGTTTGTAGGGTTAGGAACTCGAAATATAGGTAAAAGACCACACTACCCTTTATTAAAACACAAATCTGCACAACTTTCGGATTCCCCATCCAGACGGGAATCCCGTCGTCCGGACGAGCACACACTTTCTTCTGGATAAGACCCATCCTCGTCCGGAACAAGACTCCTGTAGCCAAACCCCAACTCGCTGCTCGCTCGTCCGGAACACTCCACCTCCCTGTCCGGACGAGACACCAGCAAATTGCCCAGAAATTGCTGAAACTGCTATGGCCCCTTCACGACGCATCGGCTAATCCATGACTTTACAAAGGAATCACAATCGCCGGTAATAATTAGTAAGTAAAATAACGTATCGAATTATATTTAAACGAATGGAAATTCGGATCGTTACAAAAGGTATGTTAATATTGAATTATTAAGATGTATGGTTGTAATTTTATGGGAATATTAGTCGGCCCAAAGGAAGGTTATTGTTGTCTAATAAAAATTACAATCATTTGCAGAATAAACATGTAATGGTTATTAAGTGTTCATAGTAAGCGTTAAGTCGGTTTAGAAAAGACTTGACACTTGACTCAATTTTACCATTAATGTTTGATCTCTGCAACAAGAAAATTACTTGCAAACAGACTCTGTGTTGTGCTTGTCTTCTTGACATAGGACAATTGTTTTAAATTTTTTATTATTTAAAGTTTTAAATTTTGTGGGCATGAATTTGGTTTATGTATTTTATCCATGCGATTAATAATATCAACATTGCTTCGATAAATGCCAATATGAATAGTATTCCAATACTTAATGGTACAAATTTTAAGGCTTGGAAAGCTAAGGTACTAATTACTCTAGCATGCATGGATCTGGACTTAGCAATTAGGGAGCCATGTCCTGCTGAGATTACAGATGCTAGTACTCCAATTGAAAAGAAGGAAATGGCTCAATGGTGTCACGCCCCGGATTTTTTTGCCTTTTTTTTTAAATACAAATTATTTGTAAAAGGGGACACAAGCATGGATCATTCTGATTTATAAAAAGTCTAGACACCAACCACATCCCATTACAAGCTTTCCATAATCCGAGAGTGAATGCAGAAATCTAACTTATAAGCCCAAACCATAGAATTGGTAGAAGAGAAGGAAAAATCAAGTTTAAGTTATTACATGCCATGAAATGAAACAACCCACAAACCGGGTATTTTCAAAATAAGAGAGTACATAGTTTTTCAAAGGACTACGAATGTCAAAATGATCAAAGGGTTTCAAAGTCCTCCAAAACTGGTTTCTTACCTGCAGAACCTTTTAAAAAAAGAGCGTGTCACGCTAAAGTAGGAAATATCTATTATCAAGCATGCTCAAGACTAGCGTGAACGAGTGTGTGAATGTCGGGTATGCAACACATACACATGTACAATGCATAACAAAGGCGATGATCCATTTCTACTATGTAACTCCACCACACGATCACATGCAAGGTATGTTAAACAACAACTAGAATAAATGCTCATGAACATGCATACCACTTTCCACTTCCTTGAGATATAAACGTGAATTCAATATTTCTTCCTCTTGGTTTCACATGGGTACACTACTTAGAATTTCATGACAAGTCTATTCTAAGTCATCCGACTATTTCACATTGTTCCGAATATTGTTGTAATACTTTGATAGGGTGGAA
>NMUG010013573.1:0-10078 GCA_002855965.1 Monotropa hypopitys
CCCATCTGGCCGAATAGCAAAACTCGTAGAAAATGTGTGTTGTGAAGATGTGTAATGTGTATATTGAATCTCATTCGTTGGATTAAGATCGAACGACTGTGTATATAATTTGGGTTTGTGTGATTAGGATATGATCGGGACGTGACTGAATATGACTGGGACAAAAAATGTATGACCGGGACATAGCTTGTATGACTAGGACATAGAATGGGAAGGAGATTCAAAAAACGTTGTGATTTGTAATATAGATTTTCATGCTTATATAATATATGTTCATCTATCTTGCAACATCTGTATGTCAAGAAACTTTTCATGTATTCTGTTCATTTAGCTTCTCTGC
Source organism: Monotropa hypopitys (assembly GCA_002855965.1). Classification (NCBI taxonomy): domain Eukaryota; kingdom Viridiplantae; phylum Streptophyta; class Magnoliopsida; order Ericales; family Ericaceae; genus Monotropa; species Monotropa hypopitys. The sequence continues at coordinate 341 of NMUG010013573.1, forward strand.
TAAGAAACAAATCATCAAAATTTTTTTAAGAAATCAAACGTTCATCCTTTTAAATTCGAAATGATCGAGCAAGTTTTGGCACATCGAGTGTATGACTTCAAAGACAAATTGGATTAGTATCTGATCAAAAGCTGGCAAGACAATGCGAAGAAATGCATCACAAAAACAAAATGCTTTGAGCCCAAACTCTACAGAAATCCATATCATTCATATCTCAGAGCCTTCAACAGCTACCTATTTACGTTAATCATCATCAACTATGTAACAAAAACATCAAGCGGATCATCCGTAAGATGACAGATACATACCGGAACTGTCATGAAAAATTACCATTTGTACTCATAGCCTATCGGACATCTACTCAAACTTCCACTGGGGAAATTCTGTATTCCCTAGTCTACGGCTACGAAGTCATCCTCGTTCCAAGAATACAAATCTCGTCTCTCCAAATCATGATGGAGACCACAACAGAAGATACAGAATGGATCAGGGCCCGACACGATCAGTTGGCTCTCATAAACAAGAAAAGACTAGCAGTAGTCTTCCACTCTTAATGCTATCAACGGAGAATCTCCAAAAGCTTCAACAAACATGTACATCCAAGAGTCTTTCAGCAAGGAGACTTGGTCTTAAAAAGGATTCTTTACGTTCAATAAGAAGCAAAAGGGAAGTTCTCCCCAATTATCGAGGACACTTCATCGTGGCCAAAGTGCTATCAGGCGGGGCCGTCATCTTAATAGAAATGGATGGACCCGAGCTCCCCCCTCCCTCTAAATTCTAACACACTCAAGCTCTACTATGTCTGATTAGTAGCGGCTTTTCTAATTTCAATGATTAAATCTGAACTTCGATAAATACATCATCTTCCTGACAATTGATCCGGTGAAATTTGAGTGAAGTAGCATTTCCACTCTCTATTTTGAGGCTTCAACACAAATTCCTTTTTCTTCTCTTATCTAAAAGGAGCAATGCAAAAAAAAAAGAAATTATCATCATCACGTTTATACGATGATCAAAAAAATCAATGCCCCCTTCACACAAACAAACGGGGGATTCTACAAAAGATCGCTATCTACTTCTTTATGAACTATTCAGCCTCTCCTCATAATGGAAGTGCACATACTCATTCAAAATCATCGGAGCTTGGTCAAGAAGTTTGTGTCTTGTCGAAGTTAAAATCCAGATCATTTTTTAAAAAAAATCATCATCCGGCATAGTTAAAACCTAAGAAGGAAAACTATGATAAGATCGGAAAATCCCACATGGTTAAAACCCGAGAGGGAACTACAGTAAAAATGGATCAATCTGGTACGGTTAAAACTCAAAAGGGGACCGTAGCAAAATCGGAATAAAACAAAAGGCATACAACATAACTATCAACCCAAAAGGGAGTTGCGACAAAAATGGATAAAGAAAAAGCCAACAAATAATACACACACAGAACCACTCTCCGGAGTCAGTCATAACCATAGAACATACCTGAGCAACAGTGAAGTCAGAATATATGTCAGCGCGAAAATCATTCCTTCCGAGGAATCAGTCTTTCTGAGGATCATGTTCGATTTGGCCTAGCGGTCTGTCACTTTATATGCTAAAAACTTCAAAGTCATTTTCAAAAAGAAAAGAAATGATGAATCTAGGTTTTCACTGGCTTGTTCACAAAATTATTTTGATTGATTAACATAAATTGTGTATAAATCCCTCTTAGCAGAGAAACATAAATATCTATGAATATACTTCAGCTTATTTGACACAGATTTCAAATAATATAACTGTAATCATATATGAAAACAATACATGGAGATTCTATAACAGAAAAAAAACATAGAATGCGAAAATTCTAATCATCACGGGTCTCTCCGAGAGAACGCCTCCGACAAGCCTAGCAAAGCCTGGCAAACCCCTCTGAATCTAGCAGTAATCACGGTACCAATCTCTGTGCCTGATCCGTCTACATCTAGCAAAGAGCAGAGCATCCGTAAAAGCATATGCAGCTGAGCCATATCCGGATAACCGCCAGGGAACAAATACTCCAGAGAGGCAAAACTACATCATAAGCCCTCTACATCCAGGAAATGAACCCCTCTCTCTAGCCAAATGCCGACGAGCAGCACGCAACTGGGCATGCGATCTCCAGATCTCATCAAGCGATCTACTATACGATCCAGTCAGGGTGTCAAAATCCTTCTGTAGCCGATCTCTCTCATCGCCAAGGTCACAGATCCAATCATGTGACTCATCAACTAACTGATCAAGGTCTGCCAATTCACGTAAAAGCCTGCCAATCTCTTCTAGCTGAATCGCATGCCACTGAGTTGCCTTCCTCAAAGAATCCTACAAAGCAACTACTATGCTGGTCGAGCTAGCCAAAGCTCTCGCATCTGCCAGGTCCTGCTACAAACTACCCGCAGCGACCTCCATGCCAGCCTCTACCAGCCAGTCGGGTAAAATCAGCCTCCGCGGATCATAATAGCCTCCATCGCCGAAAAGGCTCCACAAAAAATCGGTCGCAAAGTCAAAATCTCGTCAATATCATCAGAAATAAGCAAAGCCCTCTTCAGGCCAATCAAAGCACAGAAAGTAGTTCGAGCATTCTGATCAGGGAATATACGGGCCACGGTCTCTATGGATGACTGCATCCTCAAAGCAAAATGGTACTCCTCCAACGTAGGAGTCATCTCATGAAGACCAAAACGGAACAGGCTCAAGGTAGGTATCTAGTACCTCACCAAAGCCAGCAGAAAGTCTGGGGCAATGTTAACGATCAAGAGACTAGCCACCCCACAGAACAACTACTCAAACAAAAGCCACTCAGCTAGGGAAAAGGATGCCCACCAAGCAACCAAGAGTGCACCAAAAGCAGGTGCAGACGATATTTTCCTACAGAGGAAAACAAATTATCAGTATCCTTTTTACATGTCTATGCAATACAAAGTAATAGACTAAGAAAAAGAAGTACAACAGAAAAAGACAGACTAAAATAGGTATATTGCAGACAGAATGTTTCTATTACAAAAAAACAAGAGAGAAAGAACAAAAAGGGCTAACTACACAGAGTGTCCTGCTATAAAAGAAGAACGAAAAGGGTTAACTACACAGAGTGTCCAGCTGAAAAAAAAGCAATAATAAACTCTATACTTTGCTGCAAACAAAAAAATCTGGATGTGTTGCAGATACATCAGATATCCCTGCTCCTGCCATCATCCTGACGTCCTCGGCATCTGGGTGTCCTGTCAACTGAACCTCTAGTGGGTCTGGGGCATCCTGAAAAAAAAGAAAAATCTATCAGCAAACAGAAGGTCTGGGGAAACGCAAACGGTCAAGTGACTAGAGCCCCCACCAAAACAACTACTCAAACAAAGAATGCCCCACAGGAGTAGAAAAATTCCACCAAACTCTAGTTTCAGACTAGAGTGTCTTTCTATTTCGACGGTTCGTATTCTGGATGTTGTGAAACTAATCCTTGACTAGCACGTCTACTTCGACGGTTCGTAGTCCGGACGCTGTGCAGCTAATCCTTGACTAGGACGTCTACTTCAACGGTTCGTAGTTTGGACGCTGAGTAGCTAATCTATGACTAGAACGTCTACTTCGACGGTTCGTAGTCCGGACACTGAGTAGCAAATCCTTGACTAGGACGTCTACTTCGACGGTTCGTAGTCCGGATGCTGTGCAGCTAATCCTTGACTAGAATGTCTACTTCGACGGTTCATAGTTCGGACGCTGAGTAGCTAATCCTTGACTAGAATGTCTACTTTGACGGTACGTAGCTCGGACACTGAGTAGCTAATCCTTGATTAGGATGTCCATCTCATTTTAAATTTTGACGGTTCGTAGTCCGGACGCTGAGCGGTTAATCCTTGACTAGAACATCTGTCCGATTTTCAAATTCACAGTAACCTTCCTATGGTTACTATTTCAAAAATAAAAAACCAAAGTCAAAATCACAATTTCAACATTAAAATTTTCTCTGACAATTTCTAAATGGGTATACTTGCCTACTTTGGCAAGACCAATTTGGAAGGTTAGTCTAAGTAAAATTTCCCCAATTGGCATACTTGCCTACTTTGGCAAGACCAATTTGGAATGTTAATCAATGAAAATTTTCTCCAATCAGCATACTTGCCTACTTTGGCAAGACCAGTTTGAAATAATATTCTACGGAAAATTTCTCTGACAATTTCTAAATCGGCATACTTGCCTACTTTGGCAAGACGAGTTTGAAATATTAGTCTAAGAAAATTTTCTCTAATAATTTCTAAATCGGCATACTTGCCTACTTTGGCAAGACTAGTTTGGAATGTTAGTCTAAGGAAATTTTCTATGACAATTTCTAAATTGACATACTTGCCTACTTTGGCAAGACGAGTTTGGAATGTTAGTCTAAGGAAATTTTTTCCAACACTTCCTAATTCGGCATACTTGCCTCCCTTGGCAAGACCAGTTTAGAATTTCAGTCTAAGAAATTTTTCCCGACAGTTTTAAATTGAAATGTTGACTTATTCTGACAAGATCAGTTTAGAACGTTGGTCAAAAATTTGTTCGAACAATTCTTAAATCGGCATACTTGCCTATTTTGCCAAGACCAGTTTGGAATTTTAGTTGCAGAAATTTTTTTCTAACAGTTTTAAATTGAAATGTTTGCTTATTACGGCAAGATCGGTTTGGGATAGTGGTCTAAAATCTTTGGATAGCTCCTAAATTGGCATACTTGCTTACTTTGGCAAGACCAGTTTAGAATAGATCGAACTACATTTGGTCTGATTCCTTTCAAAGTATATGTAGGCATTTTCATGGCACGACCGTCACAAAAATTCAAAATTCCAAATATATATATATATATATATGCCTGCATATGTCTCTGTTTTCCAGGTATACCCAGCAGAAGAAATTCTATCTCTCTAGCCTTAGAAATATTCAAAATCACGATATCTCATCACAGTACAGCAAATCAAGTCATAAAACTCGTCTGATCCAGTCAAAATACAAGATGACATCAAGTATTCCGAGAAAGTATCCGACAGCCTCCAAATGCGATCCGTCGGTCCGAACCATGACTTCGCAAGCCAGATCTACATCATCGACAACTCCAAAATTTTTCTGAATGGAATATCAGAGGTAAATGCATTCCTGAGAAGCCAACATAAAGAATGAATCCATCCGACTCAAAACCGGAATTCAGTTAAGGATAAACATCAATTCGTTCAGTTTTCCCTACAGCGGTCAGCCGGTCTCAGAAATCAGCGAACGTATTTTGCACGGACCTCATCTTCACAGTCTGACATTCCCTGCGGAATGGATTTTCAGGAAGTTGAGCAGCCCAAGAGGTGCACCAACCGCTTCTCACTTTGTTTAAAGCATCAGAGCCGTATTTCAGGGTTTTCCCGAAAAGTGTCCAATCAAACACGGGATATTTGCTAAATTCACGATCCAACCCAGCGATCAAGAAAATCAAATTTAAAATGTCAAAGTCAGAGTTCTCCAAGGGGTCGACCAAGCGCAAACAGAAGCTTCGGACCAAGATCAGAACTCCGGGATACTTTTTCAATTTTAAAGATATTTATTATAATTTCAAATTAATTTTTTCGAAGGAGATAAGCCCAGAACCTTCCAAGAATATCTAAAAATGTCTCAATCCAGCACATGGCCCGCGAGCCATGTGATTGGCCCGAAATTTCTCAATGTCCCAACTATAGTTGCGACATTACCTAATATATATAGCCATCACCCTCCAACATTTCTAAGCCCCCAAGCATTCCCATTGCAAACCACTTCAACCAGAAACCTCAAAACCTCCGGGCATTTTCTTACAAAAATCCCTGAAACTACTTTAAATCCAGCTGAACCTCTGTCAAAACCCAAAATCATCCAAGAACCAACTTCGTTCTTGAAGTATCACTTCAAACCCAAGCCAATTTCCAGCAACCAAAAGGTCTAGCGACCAACCCAAAACCCCGAAAATCTACAAACCCTCTTTTCGCGTCTTCGCGAAGTAGTCAAACCTAGTCAAACCTCTGGTGGTTTCTTTCGGTAAATTGTTTCTTATATTCGTAGGAGACTCTTGATAGTCTTCTAATCTATAGTTCAGTATTAGCCACTCGACCGCGTCTGATACTATACCTTACTATATTTTAAAGAAGCTATCTTAAGAAGTCTCCCTGAATTGTATAGAAATATCAATATAAATTTGCCGTCATTTATTTATACTTGTCTTTTCTTCTCTGAACAAATATCTGCTTAAAGAATTTGTTAATTTATGTCTTTCTCCTCGTTAGAATTCGACACATGCTTGGCTATGCCGGCTCCGATGTCACGTACGAGAAGAACATAAAAACAACTCCGCCCCAAAAGTACAATTACTACTTACATTTTCATTTCTATAGCCCGACCTTGTCGGTACACTATATACTTGCCGTCTAGCTCGGAATATATCCAGCTCGGTTTGTATTAATATGTATTGCCGTCTAGCTCGGACTATATCCAGCTCGGTTTATATATATGATATCTTATCCCCTGTTATATATAATGCCGTCTACCTCGGACTATATCCAGCTCAGTCTATATATATGATATCTTACACCCCTATTATATATATGTACTATCGTCTAGCTCGGAATATATTCAGCTCGGTTTATATATATGATATTTTATAATCTTGTTTATACATACATACATATATTCTATCTCTATTCAGCGATTACCCAAAATACTTTCAAACAAAACAAAAATCCGGTATCCGTACTCTGAAGTGAAAGCTTGTAGTAGCTATCAGAATCGGATTGAAAGAATGTCTTGTGACTCGGATCATTCTGGAGCACATGATATTCAAGAGGATTTTTCACACTTAAAAAAAAAATTCCCTCCCCATTTTTCAAAACCCAATCGAAGATCTGTCCGATTGGTAAAAATAAATCGTTCTTCCAAAGCCTGGTCAAAATTCAATCCCGCAACATTTTCATAAAATATTTTTACAGTCGAAGTTATGTCCGACTGAAAAATATAAAAACATTTTTTGCCAAGCTTAGTAAGTGCGAGTTTTTGGCTTCCAGAATTGAAGTTTCTTGGACACGTTGTATCTCAAGGTGGCGTTTTTGTTGATCCTAGCAAGATAAAGGCAGTTTCTTTGTGGCCACGTCCCCAGAATGTGTTCGATATCCGGAGTTTTCTTGGTCTTGCTAGTTACTATCGGCGTTTTGTGTTGGACTTTTCTCGGCTTGCAGCACCCATGACTCGTTTGACCCGCAAGGGTGTTCCTTTTCTTTGGGATGATGATTGCGAAGCAGCATTTGAGGAGTTGAAGTGGCGGCTCACTTCAGCACCTATTCTTATCGTTCCCGAATGCGGAGTTGGCTACTCGGTATATTGTGATGCTTTACATGATGATTTGGGTTGTGTGCTTATGGAAGGAGGTAAAGTTGTGGCTTACGGGTCACGACAGTTGAAGATTAATGAAAGGAATTATCCGACTCATGATTTGGAGTTGGCGACAATTGTTTTGCGTTGAAGATGTGGCGGAATTACTTGTATGGCGAGAGGTTCGAAGTTTTATCAGATCATAAGAGTTTAAAGTATTTGTTCACCCAAAAGGAGCTTAATTTGCGACAAAGGCGGTGGATGAAGCACTTGGAAGATTACGATTTTGAGTTCCATTACCACCCGGGTAAGGCAAATGTAGTTGTTGACGCTTTGAGCAGGAAGTCTTCTCACTTGGTGAGTTTGGTTGTTTCTGGTTGGAGATCTGTGGAAGACTTGGGTCCTTATGTCCTTCATGTAGAGGAAACCAGTGATCATGCGACTTTGTGCAATTTGTCCATCCATTCAAAGCTTTCTAGATTGGTTACCGAGGCTCGGGCGGTAGATTCAGATGCATTAGAGTTTCGTGCCAGATTTCTCAGCGGTGATGCACGACAGGGTTGGATGATCCATGATGATTCTAGTTTGTGCTATCTTGGTAGATTATTTGTTCCTGCTTCATGTCAAGGAAGCATCTTGCACGAGTTCCACCATTTTCCTTTGGCAGTCCATCCGGGAGGTACCAAGATGTACCACGATCTTCGACGACAGTTTTGGTGGACGAGAATGAAGAAAGATGTTGCAGTGTTTGTTTCCAGGTGCCTCACATGTCAGCAGGTAAAGGCGGAGCATCAGCGTCCGGCAGGTCTACTTCATCCCCTACCTATCGCAGAGTGGAAGTGGGAGCATGTGACAATGGATTTTGCGCCAGACTTCCCGAGATCGCCAGGCGGACAGGATGCTATTTGGATCATAGTGGACCGGCTGACGAAGACAGCACATTTTCTACCGATCTAAGTTGCTCTGTCCGTAGATTCTTTGAGCCGTTTGTACGTTCGGGAGATTGTCAGACTTCACGGTGTGCCATCATCTATTGTGTCCGATCGGGATCCCCGGTTTACTTCACGTTTTTGGCGCAGCTTGCAGATTTCTCTTGGGACGAAGCTTATGTTCAGTACGGCATTCCATCCTCAGACTGACAGTCAGTCAGAGCACACCATTCAGGTTCTTGAAGATATGTTGCGTACATGTATGCTAGATTTTCAGGGGAGTTGGGTTGATCACCTTCCTTTGATCGAGTTCGCATACAACAACAGCTACCATTCGAGTATTGGCATGGCACCGTTCGAGGCATTGTATGGAAGACTTTGTCGTTCACCTGTTTGTTGGTTAGATGTAGGCGAGTCGGCTATTGTTGGGCCTGAGATAACGCCGCAGATAACATAACAGATCAAGACTATTCGGCAGAAGTTGCTTACAGCTCAGAGTCGTTACAAGAGTTATGTGGATCAGCGTCGCACTCCCCTATCTTTTGAGGTTGGTGACCATGAATTCTTGAAGGTCTCACCCCGCCGCGTTATTTCTCGGTTTGGCAAGAAAGAAAAGCTAACCCCATGTTTCATCAGTCTGTTTGATATCATAGAGAAGATTGGAGAAGTGGCTTATCGGCTTGCTTTGCCTTCGAACATTTCGAATGTTCATGATGTTTTCCACATGTCTATATTGCGGAAATACGAACCCGACCCTTCGCATGTGATTGATTGGTCAAACATCGAGCTTGAAGCCGACGTTTCTTATGAAGAAAGGCTCATTCGTGTTTTGGATTCGTGGGAGCAAGTGTTGCAGGGAAAGACTATCCCACTTTTGAAGATTTTTGGAACAACCATGGTATTAAAGAAGCTACATGGGAGCGAGAGGAAGAAATGCGCCTTAAGTACCTGGAATTGTTTTGATTTTGGCTTGCTTGATTTGATTTTGTATTGAACGATTTGACTCCTACCATAAGAAAATTTCGGGGACGAACTTCTTTTAAGATGGTTGAGATGTAGCACCCCGTATTTTGATACGATTATTTTAAAGTTTAATTAATCGAATATCTATTATTGAACTTTTATGTCACAGCCCGAACCCGGTTTAGCAACCCGAAAGGGTGCATCCGCAGACCCTAGCCATGGCACGGCCGGTGGCTTGCCACCTACGGCCTCTTACTAATAGTTAACTCTGGGGAATATTTTCAAAATTAATGTAAAGATTTGTTAATCAAAGAACTTTTAATTCCGCTTCAAATCTTTATGTTGATACCCAAATTTTGGCTCAGCCCTCGCAAATTCAGAAATCAGCAAAACAGCATTTTTCAGCATCCGTACGCACATCCGGAATGTTCCGACCTCTCGCAAACAGCCCTGGCGTCAGTCAAAAATCTTTAAACAGTCAAATCGCAACGAT
>NMUG010013574.1:0-10078 GCA_002855965.1 Monotropa hypopitys
GGGCTTCCCAACACTCGCACGAATCAACCCGAACCTTTCCAAAGATGACCAATAGATACAAACGAAGGATTTGCTTCCAAGAATTTACGAAATAAATTCAAATTAGAGTATTTTAGGATTTAAATCGACCAAAATCAAATAAAGGAAATTAAAATTCTAAAAATTCATTTATTAAATTCTCAACCGTTACAGGAAACCCCTGAACTGATCCGACCCATTGCCATCACTAGAAGTCATCAAACGTGACATTGACTCTATCCCTTAATATCATACTTGGAAATTGGTGGATCTTATCCAGGTTCCAAGCCATTAGACTACAAGTGGATGTTCAAGAAGAAATTGAAGACTGATTACTCAATTGACAAATACAAGGTGAGACTTGTTATCAAAGGATATAGGCAAAAGGAAGGCCTCGTGTGATACCGTAAATTTTCCGTAATTTTCTATAATTATTATTATAATTAAATTTATGGCTAATAAAATTAATTAAGAGGCTTTGATAATAAAAATTAGGCCTTAAAAGCCTATATTAAATCCTAAGCGCCGAATAGAAATTTTTAACGAAGTTCGGAAATTTTAGAAATAAGAAAGGAATTTTATAAATAAAAAAGTTAAAAGGAATTATTATATAGTATTAAAATACGAAAAATAGGACAAAGGACCATCGTAACTATAGTGCACCTCATCGCACCGTAGCGTATTCCAAAAGGATTAGAATCTCTTAATCCTCAATACTTATCTAAATGAATAAAAAGACAAAAGGAATTAAATTAAATCAACAAAAAGGAAAAGAAAGTAAAAACATTTTGATAGCAAGAAAAAGAAAAAAACCATTCCATGATTTCTGGGTTTTATGGGAATAGGGTGTGACAATTTGGTATCAGAGCTTCAGGTTATAGGTCCTTAGATGGGCATATGATTTAAGATGATAAGGTGTTTTAAGGTGAAAGTTTTACAGTATTATATAGTGGTGTTTCCAGGACTATTATGTGTGTCTTTTGATGAACAGACGACTTACCTCGAAGTTCGACTGGAAGAACGCTTGATCAAAGTTATCTTCTAATTGGAAGTCTTGGTAAGTTAATTGGAAAAGCATAATATAACGGAATATAAGGGTTAGAGTCGAGAATATGAGATGGCCTAGTAGTAGACCATAGGATGTTGAGTCATGCATCTAAGTTGTTAGAGTATTTTGACTAATGTGTGTGGCAAGAAGCAAAAATGGAGTACAATAACACTCCCAAAATTTGAAGTATATTTTTTTGAGAAGTGTTAAATGGGTAAGAGTATCCAACAAAAAGGGTAAAGTACTACCAACTATGCTACACTACCCATCACTATAATTATTACAATGAATGCGCTACGCGGAAATGAAATACAAATAAAAGAGGCTAATAAGGTTTTATAACACAACCATGTACAACAGTACCTCAACTAAAAGAAAAGTGCCAAAATAGGAATTTATAAGACAATCATGTACAAGATGGCCAACTGAAAAGTAAAGATGTGCAGTATTGTACAAGAAGAACGACTGGCCAAATTACAGTCCACTACGGCCCAAGTCCTGTGAAGGATCCCGCAGCCACTCCAAGTCAAGGAAAAATATCTTACAAAAGTAGAGGGTCAGACATCACCGCTTGGTAGAGATAATCTATCTCCTAACGTCTATAATATTAAGGTGAACGTGCGTGATCATGCAATGAATGTAAATGATACAATGCAATGGATCTCGAAGCTTTAAAAGAGTAAACCACAGTTTTCTTTTCAAAGAACACAAAGGTGTCCAACCACATTTTCCAAGTACGACCTAGACAAGGCATAGGGAGAAAGTGTCCAAGTATCATGTTCGACATAGTTTAAATGACTCATTTTCGTTACTTTCAAAACGTTGGTTTCTATTATACCAATTTCCAACAATTTCCAAGGAGATTGGTTTATAACATACCAATTCCTTAAACTATCAAAGTTACTCATTTCATTGTTCAAACGTATTCCAAGTATTCCAATTATGCACCTTTTAGAACAATAAGGTTAATTACTAAATAGTATTTAGTTCTGGCAGATTCCGATGTTATCCGTTCATTTCAATCCCTCCTACCACAATATCCGATGCTAGATTTCAATATATATAATTTAAAAGAGTTTAGGCTATTTTCGAGATAGTTGTTCGTCAACGAACTAACCGATATTTTCAAGAATTCCCCAACTCGTTGGGAGGGTCCTGCAAACCCCCATTGTGCAATGTCGAGAGTGCTCTAAGTAGCCACTCAAGGTACAAAAATCCAGCTACCCGAATAATGTTAGCCAACTCAACAGTATTCCCTCGTATAGAGTTAAGTGTCACGTTTACTTAATTTAATTATTACATATGATCTAGGGCAAACAACCTCCTAGTCGGCGTGTCATATCAAAATGTGACTTTCCTTCCGTAATTTCCAAAACATGTCATTCATTCTCAAAATACTTCTTTCGTTCGATTCATTCCAAAAACATGTCGAATCAACGTTTAACCGACAATTTCCCAAGAGGGTCCCAAACAAGTCATCTTTCCCCCATTTGATTTCCCAAAACAACGACGACACATTTTTCATAAAATTGGGGCTTTTCAAAATTAAACTTCAAATCGAACAATTGACATCCTAGGGAGTATATCGAGACCCTAGACCATATCTATACGCGACCAATTTGAGTGAACGTTGACCCATCAACACTAATCTAGTGAATTCACCAATTCTATGGATTTCCATAAAACAATTACGTAGGAATTTAGGAGACCAACATTATAAACGAGGGAATCAACGTTTAACCGACAATTTCCCAAGAGGGTCCCAAACAAGTCATCTTTCCCCAATTTGATTTCCCAAAACAACGACGACACATTTTTCATAAAATTGGGGCTTTTCAAAATTAAACTTCAAATCGAACAATTGACATCCTAGGGAGTATATCGAGACCCTAGACAATATCTATATGCGACTAATTTGAGTGAACGTTGACTCGTCAACACTAATCTAGTGAATTCACTAATTCTACGGATTTTCATAAAACAATTACGTAGGAATTTAGGAGACCAACATTATAAACGAGAGGGATAGAAAACTCTACCTTAATCGGAGCTCCGGTGACACTCGCCGGAAAAGTCGTCGGAAAACTTCGCCGAAAAACCTCCATTGCCGGAGTGAACCAAGCTCGCCATTGCGGAGCCCTCACGATGCTCTACAACATTTGAGAAGAGCAAAACCCTAGCCGAGCAACCAATACAAACCTAGGGTTTTGGAGAGGGAGAGAAAACTTACAGATCTAGGACGATCTATGCACATCACCGTAGAGAGGGGAGCGAGGGGAACGTCGTTAGAACTTCGCGTTTCTTCTAAAGTCCAATAGATTGAGAGATATGGAGGAGAGAAGTGAGAGCTCTATTAATGGAGGAAGAGAGAGAGTTTTAGGGTTAGAAATGGGGAAGAAGAAGAAGAAAATCGTGTATGGGTTGTATATATACAACCCTCACCTCCAATTACCAAAAATCCCTTAATGAGCCTAAAAATCGGCCAAATAACATACTTTGCACCGGTGCAAACTTCACTTGCACCGGTGCAAACGTGCTAAAAATTTGAATAGTAGGTTTGTGCATCGGTGCAACTTATCTTTGCACCGGTGCAAACTTGTTCTGTTCAGATTTCACAAGTTTGTCCCAAAGAAATGGCCGTAACATTTTTGTCTGGACTCTGATTGAGACGATTCAAGTTGCGTTGGATTCGTAATCGAATTATCTACGACTTTCATGAACAAAAAATTCTGGTTTGAAGAACGAATCAGGTCGATTGATTTTAAATGCGATTTTGAACTTATTCAAACACCCAACCATCGACGAACTTCATGCCGGGGACGCCCATCTCACCCGGACTTACTCAAAGCGATATACTGCGATCCCGGATGCTTCCAAACATCCCGAGATCTAAAAGGCACAAGATTTTCGATTTATTGAATTTATTGAAACAAATGGAAATTGATTAAAATTTCCGGAGTGTGACACAGACAGTTCAGGGAATCAACCAATTAAGCAATGTAATACATGTTCCCTTATTTTAATAAAGTATTTCCTTTTGGAATATTTTGTATGAATATTAGAAAGGATCATGGATTATATAGAATGCATATATGGAAGTAAGGGTATTGAGGATTATTGAGTTAGAATATTATTGTGTATCCTATGATGATTTGAGGATAGGAAATTGGACGTTGTGATCATTAGGGTGATTTGGTTGTAACCTAAGTCATTGAATTTATGTTCGAGGTTGTAAACGAACTTGGGAAGGTTATGGAGTGACTTTAAAATGTCAATTTGATGTCTAGAATAATGGGGAAGTGTTTGGGTTTGAGTTTGGAAGGTTGGGTGATGAATTGGTGAAGTTTGGAGGAAGTTATAGTAGGCTCGTCTGGACCATGCTTGGGTCTCATCCAGACGAGTGAGTAGGAAGTTTTACAAAATTTAGAAGGGTTGGTCGTCCAGACCATGGGGTTAGGCCGTCCGGACGAGGAATGCTGACAATTATTTTTTTAAGGGACATTTTGGTGTTTTGGCTCCTAGAACAGTTGGACTTCTTCCTAAAACATTTGGAGGTGTATCTAAACGTGTTATACACTATTTTGCATCACATACCACACTAGAGAGAGAGAGAGAAGAAGAGGTTCCCTGTTGATGTTGAGAAGCCATTGAATAGGTTTTTGGAGAAGAAAGTGTAAGATCTCTTGAGGGATCACTTGCAACATCTTGTAAGTGTTCTAAACCTTTTGTTCTCTAAAATTCTTGATTAGCGTGCAATATTGCATATTCTTACGCTACTTCATCTCTACTTTCGGGACATTTACACTTTAATTATATCAATTACGGGTTGATTGAGCTTGTGGTAGTTTTTATCCATCAACAGGTATTCCAAGCTAATTGGAGCAAGTTACATGCTATTTGGACTTGGAGAATCAATAACCATCGTCGGATATGAAGAAAACACTAGTAATGATATCGTGGGAGAAGAACAAAGAATGGATGCCTTTGGATACGCCCAGACATGCGTGATTCCATCAAAGCTACTGAAAATTAGACAAATCCCAGTGAGGGACCGGTCTCCCGTACCGTCGGGGACCGGTCTCCCCAATCCAGTAGACCCAGCAATAAAGATGGGGTGAGTCTCCCATACCACCGGGGACTGGTCTCCCAAAGGCAGAAGACCCAGAAACAATCATGAGACTGGTCTTTCGTACCGCCGGGGACCGATCTTCCAAAGACAGTCCGCTCAAGAATGAAGGAGGTACCGGTCTCCCGACCCTCCTGGGACCGGTCTCTTAGTTAAAATCCAGTAAAAGTTGAAAAGTCTATGTTAAAACTCAGGGGCATTTTTGTCCAAATTTGGTATTTTTATAAGGTTGTATTTAAGATAACACTCCATCTAATTAACCCTAATATTTATTTGAAGTTTGCTTTAACCTAGTTAGAACTACTTAGGAGATAAAGTACTTTTATCTCTCTACCTCCTCCATTGAAGACCTTTGGAATAGCTTGTTTGTAAGTCATTTTTCTGCAAAAATGTCGAGGCTTAAAGTTGCAAGTGATGTTCTACTTTGTAGTAATCTCAGTTTAATTTAATCTTTCGTTTATTATTTGTATGAACATTCATTTCTATATGTCTTCTCTATACACCATGTGTGAGTAGTCTTATCGGGGTGGTCATGGGGTTGTTAGCCCCATGATTCAGGTGGTTATTCATGTTCTCTTCATTGTGTTTAGGTCTTGGAATCCTAAGGAAGAACTTCCTAGTTTAGGTCTTGATTTAGGGTTGTTATCTCCTTGATCCTTTGTCATCCAGTCTCTAGGCACAAGTGATTCTTGGCACTATGTCACCCTAGATGCTTGATAAAATGTGTTTGTGAAGTTCGACCTTAGTTTGTCCATGGCCTATTCACTATCATTTTACTCGATTAATCTTCCGGATGTTGGTCTGTTCTTGACCCTAATTCGTGTTATTCGAGGACATGCTTCCCACTTGTGTCTAGGGTAAACTACCCTATGACCATACCCTCTCTTTAACTAGATAAACAAATCCTTTTTAGAATCCTCGACTTAATCTTACATTGAGTCCATTTTGAACTTGGTTGGCTTGTCTAACGCCAAATAAAAAGAAAATCCCCAAAATATATCTTTCTATATCGCTAGACTCAAATCTCTTTGTGGAATCGACCTCGGACTTCCGAGTATTGTGATACACCCATCCTTAGCCCCATACTTCGGGAAACCTCCTTTAGAATACGTACAAAGGTGGTAAGCATTTTTGGTGCCGTTGCCGGGGAGATTTGGCGTTTAGTTTAGATAGTATATCTTTTGGTGTCTAAAATTTGTTTTCACAATAAATCTTGAGTGGGGGTCGCTAGTTTATGTACGGATACTTCTGTGACAATACACATAGACTAGTGCAGAATCAACAACCCCCTCTCGCACCAATGGCGGAAGACAATGAGAATGTTCCCCGGATAGGACTATGCGGGATTACCTTAATCCAATTCGTGTTACTCAAATGTCTTGCATAGTTACCCCGATGGGCAATGGCCAAAACGTTTTCACGGTACAACCACCCCACCTCCAATTGCTACCCCATTTTCACGGGTTGCAAACCGAGAATCCATATCTATATGTGAGAGACTTTGAGGCGGTGGTGAGTACTATTGTCAATAGCCAAGCTCAAATCAAATCGGCACGAATGAAACTCTTTCCCTTCTTCTTAAAGGACAATGCCAAAAGTTGGTTGAACTCTCTCAAATCACAATCAATTACAAGTTGGGAAAAAATGCAAGAGGAGTTTTACAAGAAACTCTTCCCTCTACATCGAACACGAGCCTTAAAAATTTGATTACTTCATTTTATGAGAAAGAAGGCAAGTCGTTTGGTGTATGTTGGGAGAGATACAAAGACCTACTCAATGTCGTACCACACCATGGTTTAGACGATGCGTATATTGTAGGATATTTCTATGAGGGCATCTCTCAAAGTAACCGACAATTCATTGACATGATGTGTAACGGAGAATTTTTGGATAAAGGACCTACCGAGGCCTTGCACTACTTTGACTTTTTTGCCGAGAATAACCAATCTTGGGATTACTCCGATCCCAATGATCAATCATCACCTCATGTAGTCTATAGCCAAGGTGTGGGGGTCAAACATGCCTTGAAAGAACAAGAGGACTTATCTATCAAGGTCGCACAACTTGAAAATTTGGAAATCAACAAACTCAACTCGGTAGCTTCTGTGGCTAAGACCAAGGAGAATTGTGTTATTTGTAAGACCATCGGGCATGCTACTGAGCATTGCCCCACTCTTCCCATAGTCAATGATTTTCTTTTGAGTACCGAACAAGTAGATGTCAATGCGGTGAATAATTTCCGAAATGTTCCATTGACGGGAGGGTACAAACCCGAGTGGAGGAATCATCCTCGGTTGAGTTGTAATAATCAAGAAACGCAAGGAACTTCTCATGTGTTCCAAAAGTTTCCCAACCAACCACAATATCATGCACCTCCACCCGGTTTCCAGTCTCAAAGGTATGCACCACTATGGTACCCCCTGAATCCTCCTCAACATCAACCATCACAACATCAATTTGCACCGTCTAGACCTTTTGTGGGTCAAAATGCCTATCAACCACCAAATAAGAGAAGTATGGAGGACACTCTCCAACTTTTCATCCAATCACAAGAAACAATCAATGAAGACATCCGTTGCCAACTTTCAAAGTTAACTTCTACCTTGGGGACTCTTAATCATGAAAAAGGAAAGTTTCCTTCATAACCTCAAGTTAATCCCCAAGGACAACATTTTATAGGTACATCATCAAATCAAAACCCACCTCATAATTATGAGCAAGCCAAGTCAATCACGACTCTTGAGAGTGGAAGGGAGCTTATCAACCCAATCGCTCTATGATCGGCACACATTATTGTTGTTTTGTGTGCCTATCTACGTCTTTTATATTTTATATTACTTGTTAGTTTACTCATGTCTAGTACATATGCATTTTAATCTTGTTTTCTAGTCTACGATTGTGTTTCAGGTCACCCGACCATGGCCAGGAGCAACAAAACATGAAATTTTAGCCATGCTGAGGCAAGGGACCGGTCTCCCATACCTACGGGGACCGGTCCCTAAAATCTAGTGAGAAAATGGTGTCCAAAGACCGGTCTACCGTACCTCTGGGGACCGATCTGTCTTGTCATTTTTTTTAATTTCTAAACCTCATTAAGGGTATTTTGGTCCATAGACTTTAGGGGTATATATATTGATGTTATATCCAAACTTAACATATCTTTACATTACATTTTAGTTCCATTAGGGTTTGGGAGGAGTGAGCCTCTCTCTCTTTCTCCCTTACATGTCTCTCTAGTTTTTGCCTAGCTTCCATGGCTTTTATGAAGATTTCTTATCTTTTAATGTTGATGGTATGACTCTCTTTGTTGGGGGGTAAGCCTTTCTGACGGTGGTTCCCGGTTGCAAGCGGTGGAGATGAGGCTGGGCTAGGCTGCAAAAGAGAGAAACGTTAGGCTACCAGCGGATGTCGCCGGTGGACCCTCCGATGGCAAAGTCAGCAAGGTTTTAGAGTGAGAAAGCAAATGGACAGAGCTTGGGCTAGTGTGAGAAAGTGTACCTCTGCATTGAATGCTAACTCCTTTATATAGAGCCTCGGAGAGTGTTGGCTACGCTCTTCGGCGCGGGTGAGCTGCCCACCTGCACACTTGGACAGCGTGCCTGTCCCCCTGTGTGTCTGAGAATATGGCTGACCGGTCGGCTCTGACAGTGTCAGGTGGCGGTGCCTGACAGCATTGGGCGACAGAAAAGCTGATAAAGCAGGTCTGACATGCGGCGGGAATCACGGAAAAGCTGATTTTGTATCAGGCGTGTGTCTGCCATGTGCGCAAAACCCGGAATGTTGTCTCCGAGAGAATCTTTGCAGCAAACGATGTATTTGTTCTGTTTGGCCGAAGCGACATGCTTCGGCGAAGCTGACTGTTGGCCGGGCCGCCCCTGGGCAATGAACCTTCTGCACAGAAGTGATCCCGAGGGAGCTTCCCACTTCGGCCCATTCCTTCGTTCGGTCGCATGACCTTGCGTCTTTGTAGCTTCGGTTCGGCACTACCCTGGACAATGAGTCCCTTGGCCGGAGAGAGCTCCAGGGAGGTCCTGACGCCGGCTTTGCCTTGCTCGACCCCCTGATGGCTGGCCTGTGTTGCGGTCCTCACGGCGGAGGATGTAGCTCTGGCCTCTTATTAGTTCGGCCCCCAACAATAGCCCATCAACCCCTTTGGCCAGGCATTTTGGACGAAGCGGGGTTGACTCGGTCCCGATTGGTTGTATAGGTGCCGAAGAGTAGGAGCGCCGGACCACTAGATTGTCTTGGAATTTGGACCCCTGACAGCATTAATGAACCGTAATTTTGAATTCTCATACGTGTCACCGTTTGCGTTGGAGGAGCGTCTGGGTTGACGTCACGCCAACAGCTGTCGCTTCGTTGGCCCGCGTGCGCCTCAAACGGCGGTTGGGGACTCCACGTGGCGCGTTGTGGTTGGCCGGCTCTGCGGCGGATGGGACAGCACCATCATGCGGTGTTAGAATGTCTGCGCCGGCACAAGTCTCGAGGAAGAGCAATGATGAGAAGCGTGTTGACCAGCTAAGGCGGTTCGGTCGGTCATCCCCTTTTTTGAATTCCAGGTCGCGCCAATATAAGGAGGCCTTAGGGTTTCCCAGGCTCTCCCGTTTACTTCTCTCTCCTTCAACCCAGGCGATTTCCGGCCAACCTTCTGCCCAGATTCCGGCGACTCTCTCGAGCTTCTTCAGCCCCAGTCACACTTCAGGTAACCACCGTTCACCATTCTTCAAGCTTTTGCCCTGTTTTCTACCATTCCCGTCTATTTTGCGACGACGTTTCATGGGAGTTCGTCTTTTTCGCCATTGTTGTGGCCTGGAAGCTTTCTGCAAGCTTCTGGGCCTCGGGGTTGAAGACGAGCGTCCATCTGTTCATGGCCTGGCCGAACTGGC
>NMUG010013575.1:0-10077 GCA_002855965.1 Monotropa hypopitys
GGAAATTCGCAAACAAAAAGTGGCAACTCCCCGCGGTGAGAAACATCGTCATCCAGGCTAAGACTCGCAAGCAAGCAACTAATAGAATCACGCTCCCTCAGATCATAGAAACAAGCATCCACTATCTCGTTCCTCTTGCCGTAAACATAAAAATAATCTCCATCAGAAGAGCGCACCTGAACTCGACGCCAATAGCAATCAATAGTGGCATGGAAGGTAGACAACCAATCCATCCCGAGAATAAGATCGAATCCCGATATACCCAACACGATGAAATCAAAGATGA
The DNA here is from genome assembly GCA_002855965.1 of Monotropa hypopitys. Lineage (NCBI taxonomy): Eukaryota > Viridiplantae > Streptophyta > Magnoliopsida > Ericales > Ericaceae > Monotropa > Monotropa hypopitys. The sequence goes on from NMUG010013575.1 coordinate 287, forward strand.
AACATCGATCTTCCATAGTCAACTCGCAATCCCGGCAAACCCGGTTCAACCAAACACAACCTCCTACTGGAGTATCCACAAACAAAGATGAATCCAAGACATCCATATCCAACTCTAATGCATGGATGAATGATGCAGCGATGAAATAATGTGATGCACCTGAATCAAATAGAACACTAGCCCACGAATTATAAATGAGGAACATACCGCGAACTACTGAAGTCTCGGGCTACTGCTGCGATATTAAAGGAACCGAAGTGGCAGGAATGACATAAGCTCTACCGTGAGTAGTAGGACCCTGTAAATGACCGCCTCTCTGCTAAAACTGTTGTGCTGGCCTGACAGGAGCTACACATCCACTAGCGCGAGAAGCCTGACCCGAAACAACTGGTCCTAACTGACTGGGATGCTGATGCCCACCCCGTGGCTGCTATACTGAACCTGCCTCACTGTGACCACCACCTCTCCTCAGACAATCTCTGACTAAGTGACCCACCTAGCCACACTCAAAATAGGCATAGGCTCTGCAATCCGCTCGCATATGCCCCGTCTGATGGCATCGATGACAGACAACTGGACCCTTCACTGAACTCACACTTCCCTGCGATCTATGGCCTCTAGAAAAGTGCGACTTCTCCCTCTGGCGCTTCCTTCCAAAACTCCCCGATGATGAACTAGAAGTAGATACCTGACGATGCAGCTCCCATACCTTCACTCCATGGGACGACTCTCTCTTTTGCTTGATGGCTCTAGCACAATCGATAATATCCACAAAGGTACGGATCCGCTGGCTCATCACTAGCCTTTGGATCGATGAATGAAGACCTCTTTCGAAGCGCTTGCATTTCCTATCCTCGGAACTCACCAAGTCCATAGCAAATCTCGACAATGCCTGGAATCTCATGGAGTACTGGGAAACCGTCATAGTCTGCTGCTCCAACCTCTCGAACTATTCCCGGAGCTGCTCTTTAAAACTCTCTAGAAAATACTGCCCCTCGAAGACCGACTGAAACTCATCCCACGTCATACCCCGAATAGGATCAAGAATGGCCAGGTCTGTCTCCCCCTTGCCCTCCCCCCTCCTCCCTCTCTCCTCTCCGCCTTTTCTCCCCTGTCGCCGCCGCATTCCCCTTCTCTTTCTGCCATTCTTGGTCTGATATGGTCAGGATCTCTCCGGACATCATGTCTGCAAGGGAGCACTGCCTCTTATTCTCCAACAATCAGGATGAAGATAATAACGGCAACTCCAACCCTCTATCTTCTGGGGGGACTGGACGCCTGTTATACATAACCATCGCAGGGCTACCCCAACCGTTGGAGAACCAATCCAGACCATCTTCGTCGGCAATCTTCACCTAGCTGCAACATCCCAATGGCTCTTCAACCTTTTCAAAAACTTTGGCAGGATATGTGCCGTTTATATCCCTCCTAAACCCAGCAAACTGAATAACCATCTTTATGGATTTGTACGCTTTAGCAACTATGGGGAAGCAAGGTTAGCCATCTCGAAAATGGATGGTATTTGGAGTGGGTCAAGGCAGCTCTCGGTTTGCTTCGCGAAGCACGCTAAGAGAATGGTGGACTCAAAAACACCTTACTCTTACTCTAAACACCCCAACCACTATCATGCTCGTACTCAATCAAAAACACAGCAACTCAATCAGGCGTCTCACAGTAATTCTCCTGTGATTCGGAACCCTTATACTTCATATGCAAACATCCTTAAAGGAAACTTGCAGGGGGCTGCAACTTCGTCTTGCAAAGGAGTAATGCGTGCCATCAAGGGCTTCAATTCTGGCCACGACTGGCTTTTCAACTGTGCATACGGCATCGCCAAATGGTGCAAAAACCTCATGGCCAACATTAATAACCTGGCCTCCTCTTCCAATATCATCCTTGGGATTAAGCAGATGGGACCTAGGCACTTCCTCCTGGTTTTTGAATTGCCGGTAACCAGAGACCTATTCCTAAAGTCCAAGTGTAACCCCAGCAACATGTTTCACTCTCTTAAACCCTGGAATGGCGAGTTCGTCAGCAATGAATGGATTGTTTGGGTCTCCTTAAAGGGCATACCCATTCACGCCTGGAATGCATCAACCTTCGGCGCTGTGTCCAACCACTGGGGCACTCTCCTCCAAGTGCACGAGGATACAACCCTCGAAAACAATTATTTAGAGGCAAATCTCCTGATTGCCACTGAGTGCAGAGCCATTAATGAGGATGTGATTCTTGAAGTTGGGGAAAACCTATTTATTATCAAGGTCACGGAGTCGCCGGATTTCTTGCGGATGTCGGACTCTCCATTAATGCCGCCTGGTAACCCCATGGATGATCGGGGCACTCTTATCGAGAACGGTTACGTCGTTGGAGGCCCGTCTGCTGCCCCGCTTCCCAATGTTCCTCCTAAACAGACAGCCTGTGATGGTATTACCTCTTTGGTGAAAGAAGTGCTGACGTCCCAGAACTCCCTGTACCAACAGAACCCTCCCCATGCAAACCCTAGCATGCCTAAACCTAACCTCGTCAACCCTATACCCATCAACCTTTCACCCTCAGTCAACCCACAGACCCTCACCCCTACGCATGCCCCATTTTACCCTTTAATGACCCATCAAGTGAAGTGCCTTCTGTTGTGGCCGAAACCCTACCCATACACACTCCCTCCTCAAGCCCACAAAAAACCAATAACAACCTCCAAACCCTAAATAACACTGCCGCGCGTACCATTCTACCCCCAGCCCAACATCTTAACCCTAACTCTTCTGCAGCTGGCCCATCTACCAGGCCTTCTCTCTTTGACCCTCAACATGCCACCCCATCCAAGACCAAGGCTACCAGGCGTAGTGCCAGGGGTCACAACCGCAGGGACCTTAATGGGACTGCAACCGTGTCCCCCATTATCCTCTTACGTTCCCCCAGGCAGGACCACATAAACCACGTTGCTCAAGAGGTGGGAGCAACCAGAATCTTTGCCGACTCCATTGGAGTCGCCTTAACTAATGAAAACGATAGCTTCGTCAACAGGGTTGTCAGCGCGGAAATCAAAGGCAGAGATGCCCTCCTCAGGAGGGTCTACTCGTCTTGCCCGCCTGGTGCTGCTCCACCTTCTGGTTTCCTCTATGATATTCATCTCCTGGAACATACGAGGTCTTAATAACAGACCCAAGAAAGTGGCTCTTCGCGAATTGATTAAGTTGAAGTCTCCAGAAATTATTTTCGTTCAAGAAACCAAGATGGAGCTTTTTTTTTCCTTGATATTGCATTCCTCTGGGGAGGCTCTGGTGCTTTGTACGCGGTCTCTAAATCTGAGGGCCGCTCTGGTGGGATCTTGTCTATTTGGAGCCCATCGGTTATCTCTGTTTCCTCTACCATCACCCACAAGAACTACATCCTTTTGATTGGCACCTACAAAAACCTAAACTGTGCTCTGTGTAACATCTATGCCCCCACGAATGGGCGGGACCGCCGTGAGCTCTGGGATGAGCTAGCCTCCCTCAAGCTCCTCTATAATGTCCCATGGCTAATGGGGGGGACTTCAACCAAGTGCTCCACCCCTGGGAGAAAAACACTACCGGTGGGTCTTCCGTGAATATGGGTCACTTTAATAACTTCATCTCATCTATGGACCTTATCAACCTCCCTCTGCGGGGAAGGCAATACACCTGGTCTGACTTGCGCAACAACGGTACTCAGTGTAGGCTCGACAGGTTCCTCATTTCCCAGCCATGGATTGACATCCAAGATCACCAGTTATCCCAATGGGGGCTCCCCAGAACTGCCTCGGATCATTGCCCGGTTGTTCTCATGGCGGGTGGTACCGACTGGGGACCGAAACCATTCAAATTCTTTTATGCTTGGCTGCAGCACAAGGACCTCATCAACACAGTTACAAAGTCTTGGAACGCTTCTGGCACCTCTCGTTGGGCTGGGATTCGTCTTCGCCTAAAGCTAAAGGCATTAAAAATGACATCAAAGTGTGGGTCAAAACTGCTTTTGGGAACAATGCCTCCTGCATTAATGAGTGCACTGAGAATATTGCTGCCTTGGACCTCTCCAGCGAGACAAAGAATCTGTCCGACGCTGAGTTGAGTGAGCTTTCTTCACTCAAGGCTAGGTTACTCACCTTGGTAAGGCATCAAGAATCCGTTCTCCGGCAAAAATCTCGTGTTCGGTGGCTCCATCTTGGGGACAAAAACTCAAAGTTCTTCCATGCAATGGCCAATCACAACTTTAGAAGAAACCTTATTGAGGTCATTACTGTGGAGGGGACTACCATTTCCAACCCCGCTCAGGTGAAGGCTGAATGCTTCAATTATTTCTCCGAAGGCTTGCCACAAAGAAAAATCTCCGGGGCTAGACGGATTTTCGTTTGGGTTCATATCCAAAGCTTGGGAGATTATTAAGGCGGATGTTTTTCAGTTCTTCTCTGACTTTTACTCCTCGGCCAGGATTCCTGAGGGCATCAACTCATCCTTCTTGACCCTTATCCCGAAAACACCAAGCCCGCAAACCTTTGCTGATTTCAGGCCGATCTCCATGGTCAACTCGGTGTACAAAATTTTATCAAAGGTGTTGGCATCGAGGCTTCAAAGAGTGTCCAACCACTTCATCGGGGAAAATCAGATGGCCTATGTCGGGGGCCGTAGTATCATGGATGGGATCCTCATTGCGAATGAGGTTATTCACAAATGGAAAAGGGAGAGAGTTGATGGGATTATAATAAAAATTGACTTTGCCGGTGCTTTTGATTCGGTTAACTGGGCGTATCTCATGTCGACCATGGAAAATATGGGTCTTGGTCCCAAATGGTGCTCTTGGGTGAACGCTTGCCTTTCCTCATCTAAAATCTTGGTGCTTTTTAATGGCTCCCCCACGGGGCAATTCTTGCCTTCTAAGGGTCTCCGCCAAGGAGACCCCCTTTCGCCCCTCCTCTTTAATATTGCCATCGAAGGGCTTAGCATCCTTCTCCACCGGGCTAAATCCGCGGGGCATATCCATGGTATTCAATTTGGTGACAACAATATCACTCATCTCCAATTTGCGGACGGCCTCATCATCTTCTCGTCTACTAACGAGAATGAAGTTACCAACATCATGAGAATTCTTAGGTGCTTCTACTTTGCATCCGGCCTTAAAGTCAACTACGCTAAGTCGTGCATTTGCTACTCTAAGAACCACAATTCTACCTCCACTGATATCCTATCATCCATTTTGGGTTGCAAGTCCACCTCGTTTCCTATGACCTACCTAGGGATCCCGATTGGAATTAACCCTAGGAAAAAAGATGTTTGGGGCCCTATTCTCCAAAAAATTCAAAAAAAACTTGCGATTTGGAAATCAAAGCTACTATCGCGCGCGGGTAGAATTCTCATGATCAAATCTTCCCTTTCAAATTTGCCAATCTACTATATGTCCATTTTTAAAATGCCTATTTCCGTCGCAAAGAGGGTTGAATTCCTCCAACGTAGGTTCTTTTGGGGGGGTGACATGGACACAAAAAAGCTTCCATGGCTTGCTTGGGATAAGATCACAGTTCCTATTTCCTCAGGCGGGCTCGGCATCAAACGCGTTCTTGAGCAAAACTACGCTCTTCTTTCCAAGTGGTGGTGGCGGTATTTCAGGGAGCCAAACAACCTATGGAGGATGGTGATTGATCACATATACTCAAATACTATTTCAAACAATTGGCCATCACTGCCCACTTCAACCTGCCCGTCTCCCACCTGGGGAACGATCACTAACCTTCAGAATTGCTCAGAAGATATGCATGAGTCTATGTTGTCTTTGTTTTCGTGGGATTTGAAGTCGGGTAACACCATCAAGTTCTGGGCGGATCCTTGGCATCCTAATGGTTCTCTAAGGACCTTATTCCCTAGGCTGTTCATACTAAGTTCTAATCCATCTGCTAATGTGAACGAAGCTGTGTCCATCATCAGTTCGAGCAACCCGGGACCTTTCTTCAGGAGGCCTTTGCGTGGATGGGAGTGGGATCAGTTTTTGCAAGTCCAGGATCTGCTGCTTGATTGCAATCTCACTCAGGGGGACGATATGGTTCGGTGCAACTTGGAAGTAAAAGGGAGGTACTGTTGCAGCAGTTTCTATGACTATCTTACTCGTGGGTTTGGGGTTCGTCCCAATGCTGCAACTTTGGCTAAGGTCTGGTGTAATCTTGCACCCCCTAAGATACTCTTGCACGCATGGTTCATGATCCAGAGGGCTATCCCCACGGCTGACTTCCTTACTTTGAGGAACATCTACCCTACCAACCACAACCCGCAGGCATGCCACCTCTGCCACGGTGCTGCAGAATCGGTGAACCACCTATTTCTCCACTGCCCAAACTCATGGATGCTTTGGAATTCGGTGATCAGTTCTTGGAATCAGGTGTGGGCTACCCCTCCTGACATTCAGGATGTTTTCATTTGGTGGTGGTCCGTCTCGCACGGACACCGACAAACATCTTCTTGGAGGTCGTACTTCTTTGCAGTCCTTTTGGCAATTTGGAAGGCGAGAAACGATATCATCTTCAATGCCGGATCATTTCACTTTGACAGAACATTGGATATGGTGCATAGGAATGCCCTCTTCTGGGCCTCCCAAAGGCAAGACCCTAACATGATGATCGTGGACCAGCTGGCATACAATTGTGCCAACATTTTGCATTGTATCTCTTGATTTGTTGTTGTTGCTTTTCAGGGCGTAGGTCTTTTTTCGCACCTGTCTTTTTCTCTATGTTTTTCCGTCCATTTACATTTTGTAAATGGCGCTATCTAATACAATGATGCTTTTAAAAAAAAAGAATGGCCCGTAGATCGGCATCTCCACTGGCAAGAAGACTTTCTCAATGCATCTCTAAAATGGAACTCCACCACTGGCTCGTCTCTCCGGTCAGCTGATAAGTCGCAAATGAAATCTGCAGCTTGTATTCAACAATCTCCAACGTGTCCAGCATCTTCCGAATCTCGGACAACCAATGATCCACCTCCAATGGATCCCCATCGCCATTGAACTTGCGAGGGTCCATGCAGCGAAACTCCCGCAAAGTATCAATGGTACGATTGCCCATATTCTCCCGAGGAGTGACAAACCCTCGAATAGCTTCGACCATGGCCGCCGCAAGCTCTCTAGCAAACTAACTCGGGGCTACAAACCCCTCTAGAACAGGTACAACAGGAGGTGCCTCATCCTCCACTCCACACATCCTATCATTGAATTCTTCACTGAGGGCATCTAATACGTTCGGACCCTGGCGACCACGACCCCTTCCTCTAGCACGATGCTGAGCCATTTCCACAAGAAAGGATTACGAACTCATAAGAAAGAGTACACAAGACAAGGCTCAAAGAATCCGCTCAACCAACTATACATGGATCAATTGAAAGAAGAGATCACCCAACCAGATCCTCGAAAGAGTCAAACAACAATCGAATCAATCAACAGGGCTACACCCAAGGGAAGAAACAATGCACGATGCATACTCATCGACTCACACAAGCCTATGGATCATGCCAATGTATGCTCTATACACCCACGACACATGCTAGACAATGCAACTCAACACACAATGCAACCCATTGAGACTAAGAGTCTCCCCAAAGGCCTAAGTTTTTTAAACCGAAAACTCTGATACCAAGTTGTCACGCCCTGGTTTTTCAAACCATTTTTTTTAAAATTAGATTTATAACAGATAACTAAGTACCAACCTATGGCCCATCCACACAAGAATGAAAATCTAGACATGAATGATAAAGGAATAAAGGTGCAACAAACCATAGAGTAAGGGGAAAAAGAGATGTACAAGTTTAAAGTTTTATAAACCTCCTACTCTATTACAAGCTCAAAGAAGCCTAAATGAACATAAAAGAGAAAAGAGGCTTGTTCTAAAAACCTTCCAAAAGAAAGCTATGCATCACATCCTCCAAGGGAGGGATCAACACATGTAGAGATAAAAAGAAGGGTGTATCACGCCAAAGTAGGAAATATCTATCATCTAGCATGTCCAAGACCGACGTGGACTCGTGTGTGAATGTCACGCATACGATACTTGATTATGTACAAGACTCAAACAATGGCGATGATCCAACTACAGTCATGTGACTCCAACCAAGCTAACCACATGTGAGATATAACAACATGGACCACTAGACCAAGTGACTACAAAATCATGCATATGAATTTCCATTTCTTCCCATGACACACATGTATAGGTTCACCTTTTTATTTTCGATTTCACAAAATGGATACCCCTTGGAATCCCGTCATAAGTCCATTCCAAGTTATCCCAATTATTTCATCCTTTGTATTTCATATTATGGATACTCCATGGAATCCCGTCATAAGTCCGTTCCATGTTATCCCAATTCCAATTATCATTGTGTCAAGTAACGTTGATAGGGTAAGCTTGGTTTAGTAGGCGGCCAAACCCACTAACCATTCCTTTCCGCCGTTCCCCAAGTAATCGCTAGGAGGGCCAAGATACCCCCATTGTGCACAATGTCGTGGATGCCGCGACCATCCCGGGAACCCTATCATAAGTCCATTCTCATATACAATATAAGTCAAACCCCTATCGTTGTTACGTCACCTAGCCAAAGCTAGTCAATCACATCATTCACATAATTTATCGTGTCAAGTCAATTTGATTAGTTCATATCGTGATCCTTAGCCAATGATAGCTACCAAAGTGTAATGGCATGCCACCATATGAGGTGTTGTATGGTCGTCGGTGTCAGACACCAATTTATTGGGATGATGTTGGTGAGAGACAGTTGTTGAGTCCAAAACTGGTTTAGCAAACTATGAATAATGTAAAATTGGTAATGTCACGCCCCGTATTTTCAAACCATTTTTTTGAAATTAGATTTATAAAAGATAACTAAGTACGAACCTATGGCCCAACCACACAAGCATGAAAATCTATGCATGAATGATAAAGGAATAAATGTGCAACCAAACTATAGAGTAAGGAGAGAAAGAGAAGTACAAGTTTACAGTTTTACAAACTTCCTACTCTATTACAAGATCAAAGGTGTCTAAATGAACATAAAAGAGAAAGGGGGCTTCTTCCAAAAACCATCCAAAATCAAGCTATACATTACATCCTCCAAGGGAGGGATCAACACATGTGGAGATAAAAAGATGGGCATATCACGCCAAAGTAGGAAATATCTATCATCTAGCATGTCCAAGATCGACGTGGACTCGTGTGTGAATGTCACGCATACGATACATGGTTATGTACAAAACTCAAACAATGGCAATGATCCAACTACTGTCATGTTACTCCAACCAAGCTAACCACATGTGAGATATAACAACAAGGACCACTAGACCAAGTGACCACAAAATCATGGATATAAATTTCCATTTCTTCCCATGACACATATGTATAGGTTCACCTTCTTATTTTCGATTTTACACAATGGATACCCCTTGAAATCCCATCATAAGTCTATTCCAAGTTATCCCAATTTTTTCATCCTTTGTAATTCATATTATGGATACTCCATGGAATCCCGTCATAAGTCCATTCTATGTTTTCCCAATTCCAATTATCGTTGTGTCAAGTAACGTTGATAGGGTAGGGTTAATTTAGTATGTGGACAAACCCACTAACCATTCCTTTCCCTCATTCCCCAAGTAATCGCTGGGAGGGCCAAGATACCTCCATTGTGCATAATGTAGTGGATGGCGCGACCATCCCGGGAATAATATAAGTCAAACCTCTATCATTGTTACGTCACCTAGCCAAAGCTAATCAACTACGTCATTCGCATAATTAATTGTGTCAA
>NMUG010013576.1:0-10076 GCA_002855965.1 Monotropa hypopitys
CATCTTAGGAAAAATCACAAACAGTGAATGAAGTTCAAGAGGAGAAGTTATGATGAAGAACAATGACAAATATGAAATTGAACTAGAAATTTGTAGAAAACATTCTTTCCAACTTTTATCAGAGAGACAGAGAGTAGTTTCTATCCAAAATAAATAACCATTCTAATTTAAATATATAAGTTGTTTGTTGTAGAGAGAGATGGCACAATAGAAGTAATTACTTAAAGTATTACAGTCAATGCACTTAAATTTATAAGTTATGGGTTGGGAGAAAGAGCACAATAGAAAATGGGAACACGGGCTTGAGAGCAGAGAAACTAGTGGGGATTCTTGCATAAAGTAACCGCTTAAAGCATACATTCGGTACACATTATAAGGGATTGTGTGTGATTCAATCCTCTCAGTAGCTAAGTTATTATTCAGTTTCTATTTGTTAGAAAATTGTTATCAGTTAGTTATGATAGGAGTTTGTTATGAGTTGGTTATCTCTTGTATAAAGGGGCTACGGCTCATTGTGTAAATGTATGAAAGAGAAAATATTCTTTGATGTATTCAGAATTACATTTTCCATGGTTCTCAAGAATTCGTTCATGGTATCAGAACAGAAAATGGCGAGTGTCAATCATCGATCCAACTTCAACTAATTTTTTTGAGCTCATCTTAGTTCTCTGGAGCATTCGACTTCATTTTTCGATTACTCATACCTATGGCAAATACATCTTCTCATTCTGGGATTCAAAACCCTATTTTTCTTCTCGGTAACATTGCGAATCTGGATTCTGTCAAACTTGACTCGTCAAATTACATTTTGTGGAAATATCAGATCTCTTCCATTCTTCGCACGTATTCTCTTCTTGGATTTGTTGATGGATCATTGCCGTGTCCGGCAAAGTTTTTGGTTGATGCTACTGGAAAGGTTACAGAAGATATTGATCCAACTTATCTTCAACGGCTATCTATTGATCAGGCACTTTTAACTCTTTTGAATGCTACACTTTCACCATATGCTCGGATCATCTCTTACCGGAGCCGAACTAGAGAGCATGATGGATTTGCTAAAATGCAATATAGAGGTGTTCGCTTGTACCCCATAAGAAATTTCGAGAGTGGACCCAAGTTTCATCAATCACCATCTTAACATTCGGCCAGACTCAAGACCGATGGTTCAAAAAGCTAGGCAGTCGGCAACAATTCATGCTGAAGATGTCATCGAGGAAGTTGACCGACGTTCGGAGGCCCAGGCGATGAGAGAAGTTCAGTACCCCACTTGGTTGGCAAATACTTGAGTGGTGAAGAAGACGATCAGCAAATGAAGGGTCTGTATTGATTATACAAATCTCAATGACGTCTGTTGTAAGAACAACTTCCCTCTTCCAAAAATCGACCAGCTAGTGGACTCAACGGCCGAACATCCCAGGATGAGCTCATGGATTCTTACTGGGTTATCACCAAATCGCCATGTTCTGCCCGGACCAAGAAAAGATGACATTCATCACCCCTCGCGAGTTGTTTTACTACCGAGTAATGCCTTTCAGACTCAAAAACGTTGGGGCAACTTATCAACGGATGATCACCAAAATATTCAAGACTCAGCTCGGTGACACTATGGAAGCTTACATATATGATATGGTGGTCAAGAGCAGGGACAAAGACTGCCATCTTGCCGACTTGGAAACTGTCTTTGATAGTTTAAAGGAGCACAAACTCTGCCTCAATGCTTCAAAGTGTGCCTTCGGTGTTAGTTCTGGGAAGTTCCTGGGACACCTAGTAACACGGAGAGGCATTGAGGCCGACCCATCTTAGGTTTCGGCGATCCAGCGATTAGTAGAACCGATAACCCTGAAAGAAGTCCAGAAGCTGGACGACATGGCGACAACCCTCAACCGATTCTTCAGTCGGTCTTCGGACAAGTGTCGGTCATTCTATGAAGTTGTAAGGAAAAATAGTCGACGACATTTCGAGTAGAACGATTAGTGCAGGGATGCCCTCAGTAATTTGAAGTCTTACCTTACATCGGCACCATTGCTCACCAAACCAATGCCAGGGGAGGAGCTTTTCTGTACTTAGCCGTTACCCCTCATACTATCAGCTCGGTATTGGTTCGCCAAGAAGGTAATGACCAACTTCCGTTCTACTTCTCTAGTAAATCCCTCATCAGTGCAGAGACCAGATATTTGTCTCTTGAAAAACAGGCCTATGCACTGGTCATTTCCTCCAGGAAGTTTGCTCCATATTTCTAATCCCACACTATAGTCGTCTTTACGGAATTCCCTCTCTCGTCATTGCTAAAGCATGTCGACTTATCAGGCCGAATAACCAAATGGGCCATCGAGTTGGCCAATTTCGATATCAAATTCCAACCAATAATTGACGTCAAAGGACAGGTCCTTGCTAACTTCATTGCAAAATTCTCACCTCAGACAGAAGCCCCCATTGTCGACAGAGTCCAGGAACCTCGGGCCGACGAGCTCCATTCCTCGTTAGGCGAGTCCTGGAGGATGTTTGTAGACGGAGCCTCCAATTGCCGAGGAAGCACAACAGGAGTCGTTCTGATATCGCCAGAAGGAGTAATTCATGAACACTCCATTCGGCTAAACTTCAACGCCTCCAATAACTCCCAACTCATGGTGAATCAAAGACATGGGAATTCAAAGTTTGACAATCTTCAATGACTCCCAACTCATGGTGAATCAGATCAACGGTGATTATGAGTGCCAAGACGATAGAATGGGATGCTACATGCAATAGGCAAGGAAGAAGCTACAAAACTTCGCTGAAATCCACATTAGCCAAGTCGGTAGGGAGTAGAACTCCCATGCTAATGCACTTACATGGATTGCATCAGCAGCTGAAGTGAAGGAAATGAGTACAATTAGGATTAAGAGCTTGGACCAGCCTAGTATCCATCCACTCTGGCTCTCTTCGGTCCCCTTCATAGATTAAGGACCAAGCTAGATGGACCGAATCATCACCCACCTAAAGGATGGAACCTTACCTGAGGACAAGAAGATAACACATCAAATAGTTCAGAAGTCAGCACAGTATTAGTTATCACTGGACTACAAGCTATATCGGCGATCTTTCTCCAGACCATACCTTATTTGCATACATCCCATGTAGATAGAGGGAGTCCTCCACGAGCTCCACTCCGGAAGTTGCGGGGCACATACCGGAGGAAGATCCTTGGCACACAGAGCTATATCCCAAGGGTACTGGTGGCCAAATATGGTAGAAGATGGGAAGTAGATGGTGAGGAAGTGCGATGCATGCCATAGGTTCGCCCAAATCATTTAACAACCTGCCAAAGAGCTCCCTCCACTCACTAGCCCATGGCCCTTCACTCAATGGGCTTGGACATCGTCGACAAGCTACCTACGACACCTAGTCATTTTAAATTCCTTATAATGGCGACTGACTACTTTTCCAAATGTGTAGAAGTCGAGCCTTTGGTCACCATTGAAGATAACGATGTCAAGTGCTTACGCCCTCGATGTGTATTTAAATAAAGAGGTAGTCTGAAGCATAGGGCTAGAGTGTGCGTAGCATAATACTCGGGAAGTCCGAGATCGATTCCACGGGGAGGAAATCTTCTAACTCTTTGATTATATTTCTTCTTGAGATTTTAATTGTTTTGAGGCTATAAGTAGCCAACTGAAATTTTATGGGAATGGATTGTTGAATTTACTTACGATAATAAATGGTGAAGTTCTAAATAACAAAGGAGGAATGGTCTTGGACTTGGGTATCTAGGGTCATAGACTAGCAAATCTCCACATATACTAAAGATAATCAATAGAAGAACGATAAGTGAAGATAGTCATAATTGTACGTTTCTCACATGATTCATTTCACCAAACCCAAAGAAGGACGTCGCTTCAAAAATGGTTTGTGACAAGATTATTGTCAACAACCCATAAAGAAGATAACACTTCTTTGCTTTGACCAAAACTAGGAGAAATCTTACAACTAGGACTAAACTTCAACTACCAACAAGGGAGAAGTGCAAGCCATAAACCTTAGAACCCAAGCCAAGACTATTCCTAGGAGACTACTCACTAATTTCCATACAAGAAAAGGAATAAACACTTAGAAAGAAATATTGCATTTAAGAATAAAAGTGATAATAATGAAGTTAAAAATCAAAGACAAACTTACTTGAACTACTTACAAGAGTACCAAATCAGTAGCTAGGAATTGCAAGAACAAAATCTGCCCAGAAAATATCCTTCTTGAGAGCACAAAAGTCCAATGTGCCAACTCCTTTCAAAGGATGCCCCATTTTTATGTACGGATGCATGTCAAAAGGCTTTCTCCAAATTAAAATCAAGCCTCACAACACCTCCTATTGTGCAAGCACCCGATTGGGCCATCCCTTTTGAACTGATGTGCGACACGAGTGATTACGCGATCGGGGCCGTTCTTGGCCAAAGGCAAGGAAAAAAGCCATATGTCATATCCTAAGCGAGCAAAACCCTCAATGAGACACATATGAACTACTCCACAATAGAGAAGAATTGCTCGCCATAGTGTTTGCTCTTGACAAGTTCCGTTCGTACATCTTAGGATCCCCTATTGTGGTCTTTACCGACCATGCCGCTTTAAAATACTTACTAACCAAGCAAGATGCCAAAGCGCAGCTTATTAGGTGGATCCTACTTCTACAAGAATTTGACCTAATCATAAAAGATAAGAAAGGTGTGAAAAATGTTGTCGCGGACCATTTGTCCCGATTGGAGTTTGAGGATCATTCCTCACAAATGCCTATTATAGACTCCTTTCCGGATGAACAACTTTTCCAAATAACAAGTTACCCGTGATTTGCGGACATCATAAACTATTTAGCTACGGGTCAACTTCCATCTAGTTGGTCCACCAGCGAAAAACGGCGATTTTTGAGTGAGGTGAAAATGTTTACCTTTGATGATCCTTACCTTTTTAAATATTGTCCAGATCAAATAATCTGGAGGTGTGTGCCAAATCAAGACCAAAGAGATATCTTACGGTTTTGCCACATCGAGGCTTGTGGAGGTCATTTTTCATTAAAAAAGACTTTCGCAAAGGTCCTCCAATGTGGGTTTTATTGGCCATCCCTTTTCAAAGACACTCACGACTATTGCAAAACATGTGAGAGATGTCAATAATTAGGTAGCGTGACCAAACGAAATATGATGCCCCTTACCAATATCATAGTTTTTGAGGTTTTCAATTGTTGGGGCATTGATTTCATGGGACCATTCCCCAATTTGTTCTGCTATCTCTATATACTCTTAGCCGTGGATTATGTGTCTAAATGGGTGGAGTCCATCAATACCAAATCCAATGATAACAAGGTGGTCATCCAATTCTTGAGAGAGAATATTTTTTCAAGGTTTGGGATGCCAAGGGCCATCATAAGCGACCAAGGAACCCACTTTTGTAATATGCCATTCAAATATTTAATGAAAAAATATGGCATTACACATAAGGTGTCAACGGCCTACCATCCCCAAACCAACGGCCAAGCGGAACTTGCGAATAGAGAGATAAAGCATATCATTGAGAAAACGGTTAACCCAAATAGAAAAGATTGGTCTTTACAATTGATCGATTCTCTTTGGGCTTACCGCACCGCATTCAAAACCGTGCTAGGATTGTCTCCTTACCGGTTGGTGTACGGAAAAGCGTGTCACCTTCCGGTGGAAATCGAACATAAGGCATATTGGGCAATAAAATAATTGAACTATCGTTTTCCAAATGCCGGCGCCCACCGCAAGCTCCAATTACATTAACTTGAGGAGATGCGGCGGGACTCTTATGATAGCACAGTCTTTCACAAGGCCAAGGTTAAGGAAACCCATGATAAAAGATAATCGGAAAAGTTTTGAAGTTGGATAAAAAATTCTACTATACAATTCAAGACTTCATCTCTTTCCCGGAAAATTGTGTTCACGTTGGGTTGGACCTTACATAGTGACAAAAGTGCACCCACACGGTGCCATTGAGGTCACCAACCCAATCAATGGAAATTTATTCAAAGTAAACGGTCAAAGACTCAAGCCCTATTTAAAAAATTTTGATGAGGGTATGACCGAGGAGGAACTTGTCGATCCCATTTACCGGGACGACAATGATGCTTAAATGATTGAGCTTACTTACGTCTAGGAGACATAAAATCCATAGGGTTTAAGATACCCCTGTGTTAGGCCGTGCTCGAACGGCCCATTGATGGTCTGGTATAGCCACCCATGGACTAGCCTTGACTATGTGTTATCTGGGATAACCTTGGTAGAGTAGGGATGGAAGTGAAAAGTTATTGGAAACTCTCAAGGTTTATCCATAAAGTGCGACCTTAGGGGTTTCACCTATCGAGTAGCAACCTACCCCGAAATTCCAGGAGATTCCTTCTCTAGCACATTGTCAAGTGAGGAAGTGGTAAGAAAAGTATAGCCCGTGAAGAGTCACGTGAGTACTTCGGCATTTCATTTTTTATTCCAATGTTGTTAGCTATTTCTTCTTGAGTAGGTAGTTTGCGAGTAAGTCTTTGTAGGACAAACACGTTACCACACCAGCCTACGGTAGTGTGGGTCTATAGTTGGGATGAGTAAGGCATTCAAGAGCCCTAAGTCATGGGTGCGATTATGTGTCGCGGTTGTAAGCCCAATAAAATCCCGACGATGGCCCCGTGTGACTAACTGTGGCACCATATTGGAGCCGAAGAAGTGAACCTTGAGAAAGCTCTGTGAATGACAAAAGAGAAGAATGGCGAAAAATCCTCCTACTTGGTCGAGGTGTTGGGTGAATGACATTCCACCCCGAAAGGTATTAATTTTTTCTCTCTACCCTATTTTGCAATTTATACGCATGACGATGTTGCTCATTTTAAGTTGGGTGCAGGAAATGACATAGTGACCTTGTTCCTATGGAAATTTAGTTTATAATTGTTGTTATGCACTTATGTACAAATTTTTAAATTTTATCCTCCATTTTTTATCCAAAGTCATGATTGGCAGTCTTGTTTTTAACACATTCTTCATGATAGTAACCATGCTTAGGTGCCCTATGAGCTGGATTGATAAGTCAAGTGTGAGTTTAGTGTGTTGTATGCATCACAAGAATGTCGGTTCAATATATTGAAGCAAATCCATGCCATTTTGCCTTTCCTCTTGCATTTGCGCTTCTTACTTCCATGTATCCATGCCCATATAGTTTAAAACATGAAAAATATTATCGGATTGTTCATTGGCATACCCGTAGATGATACTAGGCATATTTTTTGTATGAATAAAACCACACACGAGTCTCCATCGATCTAATTTTGAACTTAGTCTGTGTCTCATTCTTGGAATACTCTAGGAAATCGGATGTGAGGAAGTTATGAAGTGTTGTTACATGATAGAAGTGTTGTGGGAAGATGTTTGTGTAGAAATTTGGAATTTGGGTGGAAAAATAATACAGTGGCAAATCTGCAGAAAAGAGGAGCGGTCTCATTTTAAAGACAAACTGGTCCCTCCTTGAACAGTGGCAACCAGCAGATAAAGAGAACCGGTCTCTTTTTAAAGAGAACTGATCCCTCCCTGAGTAGTGAGTTTTGGAAAGTAAAGAGAATCGTTCTCTTTTGAAAGAGAACCAGTCCCTCCTGGGCAGAGATTCGTGAAACCTTAAACAGAACCGGTCTCTTTTTAAAGAGAACCGGTCCCTTTTCCCCAGATCTGAAAAAAATATAAAGACAAGGGACATTTCTTTTCTCCCTCCCGTACCAGAAACCCTACCCTCTCTCTCTCTCTCTCTCTCTTAAAAACCCTCTCGAGTAGAAATTTCATCCCCCTCTCATCTCTCTCAAAAGCGCATCTCTCTCTCTCTCCCTCACAACCACATAAAACCCTAGCCCTCTCTCTCTCTCTCTCACTCCATAAAACCCTTCCTCCCAATTTCCACCAGAAAATCTCAGATTGGAAAACAATGGCTCTGCTGCGACAAGCTCTTATTTCGGCAGAACAAGGTAATATCCCCCTCGTCTCTCTCTTGTATCAATTGATGGGAGTGATTGTTGTACTATCTGCGGTTGTTGGCTTGATGGCACGAACAAAAGGGAAACCGAAACCCAAAGCCCTAGATAAAGGAAAGGGCATAGCCACCACCTCTGCCCAGTGCGAGGAAAAAGAATTTGAATCTATATCTGAATCAAACTCTGAATCTGAAGAGTCTGAACATAGGGCTGCGAGCAGAAATGTTGAGGAAGAAAGGAGGAAGAAACGGAAAAATGATGTCGATGTAGATAAATCAACAGACCAGAAGGCATGGGTTAAGAAATTGTCGATGAGGAGTTTCACATGTGAGCGACAACTTCTTTGTGATGGTATGGACACACATGCTATTCTCGAATTGGTAAGGTTTCATGGACTTGCCCACTTTTTCAAACCCGTTGCCGGATTTAGGCCACAACTAGTTATGGCATTTTACGACAACATAAAATTTCAAGACAATCAGGTTATTAGTTCAAAGATTGGGAATATCACTGTCACATCACTCCCGACGTGATAGCTCGATACTTGAATTATGAACGACCTCCTGACGCTACTACTTTTCCTAAATCTACTTGGAGTAGGGACCAAAACTTTATTTTAAATGCCATCACTGATGATCCGACATCCTTCAATCCCATCTCCTGTCGATATGTGCAAGGGGGATTGAAGGAGATTTGTCGTACCATAAACAAGTTGTTGAATTACAATTTGAGTCCATTCTCAAGGGAGAAGGCGCCAACGAAAGATGATGGAGACCTTATTTATGTTTTTGGAACAAAATAAGAAAAAGTGGATTGGGATCTTTTCATGTGGAGGCAAATGGAATCCTTTAGGAAGAGGGGGATAATCAACGGAAATATGCCTTACCCGGCTATGATTACAGCCTTATGTCTTCAAGCGGGATGTAAGAGAAAAGCTGGAGAAAAGATGGTGGTGGGAACCCCTGGGCCAATTACTTATGGCTCGATTAAAAAGAGCAAGACCATGTTGAAGACGGTCGACCCTGGGGAAGCAGGGACGTCTAGCCCCCCTACACACACTCCGACCATAACCAATGAAGAATGGTTCGATCGTTTAAGTACGAGGCAGGAGGGGATTATGCTAGATCAACACTCAATCAACCAACAGTTGCAAGGCCAAGGAAAAAAGTAGAATAAAATTATGAAGATTTTACGATGGTTGGTTTGCCGGGAAGAAGAGAGGTCGGGACACGCTTCATAGATTCTGATTCAGATGAGCCTGGAGAAGGAACAAGTGGAGGCATGGTTTGATTTTGTTGGAGGAGAATGGTGTCGGTGATTGTTGTAGTTAGTTTGTTATTTTGAGTCAATGTATGTTATGTTGGTCACCCTTTTTGGCCAAGTGTGTTTGTTGGTGGTAAGCAAAGCGGCTTGGGTAGTGAAACCAAGCTAGTATAAAGTCGCTCCCATTTTGTATGTCCCTTTTTGTTGATCCACCAAGTGTCATTAACTACTTTTAAGACCTTATGTATATTGATATGTCTATGAACTCTGACTTATGTTAATGATGTTTTAACTTAATAGGCATTGGTTACTAACTTGATACCTTATTTTTAATATGAATTGTGAGTGATGGTGCCATATTCATTGTGCTAACCATGTTGTTCTTCGTATCTAGCGTACATTATTCTAGCACCTAGCATGGACTTGCTAATAACTTCAAATGTTTTTCATATGTGCAAGTCGAGTGATATGAATCTAAACCTCCGTGAGTATTGGAACCAAGGTTCAAAGATTTGGGTGTGGCACTTTTGACTCTAAACATGATTGTTCATTGTCTCTCATATCGCTCCTTAGCATTGTTTGACTATTGCAATTGTTTTGCGTTATAACAGCTTGTCATTCATGCGGGGGGATTAGTCATGTGCATATAATTAGCATTTCGTTATATTGGGTTTTATTGCTCGAGGACGAGCAACATTTTAGTTGGGTGTGATTAGCCTCTAGTTTTGTAGTTTAAAGAGGCTAATCAACTCATAAATTCTGCATTTTATATTCAAATCAAGCATCAATGCGGTAATTGTTTGTTTGTGAGTTGTGTGAATGAGTTCAG
>NMUG010013577.1:0-10077 GCA_002855965.1 Monotropa hypopitys
CAAAATACACATTTCGGTCCGATCCGGTCCGGTCCCGTCCCTTTTAAAACCAAAACCTAAACCAATATTTTTTTACAAAAACTTAAACCGGATTGAACCGGATGATTTATAAAACCAGACCAAACCGCCGATCCGGTCCGGTTTATCGGTTTGGTCCGGTTTACCAGTTTCACCCCTAGTATCCGGTCCGTTTACTTTATCGTATCACGTCATGCGGTGACATATTATGCTCGTGTCGTGTCATGTCCAATATGTTTACTTTATCGTGTCACGCCGTGTCATGATATATCGTGCTTATGTCATATTCGACCTGTTTACTTTATCGTATCATGTCGTGTCGTGATATACCGTGCTCATGCCGTGCTAATTTACTTTATCGTGATCATGCCTTTTAAAAGTAGCGACGTGTCGTTCCGTGCCCGATTAATTAATTGTGTCGTGCCTTGCCGTGTTGTTGCCTTCGTCGTGTTATAATTTTTTTGTCATGTCATGTCGCGCTGGGCCTTTTTAATCACGATGTTGTGTCGTGCCGACCCATTTACTTGGTATTGTGCTTTTTGAATCATGCTGTGTCGACTTGTTTACTTAATCGTGTATAGTGTCGTACCTTTTAAAATCGTGTCATGTCACGATGCAATCGATTTTCAATTGTTGGTATGGTAGGGTAAATCTAGACCAACCACATGTAGATGGAAAATCTGTATTTACCCAGACTCAGCTACAATATGACACCCCAGCAGCCATGTCATCAGCAATCTCGTAATGCGTATTAGGTTAGCCATGTGCAGCGTGACATCCAGCCAGTGTGGGAACCAGCCATCCATGACGTTAGGTGCTAGATCTCGATTGATAAAACCCACCACGTGTCCGACGACTACTTGCACTACGGATTAGGTAGTTCTGTGCGGCTAAACATCCCGATAGTCAGGTAGTCAGCTATTCAGGGGCGCATGTCTGGATCATGACAGATACACCTAGTCACTCGTTCTATCCAGTCATCCACTGTGCGGATTAGGTTGACCCAATGCGACTAACATATTTATAGCGTGGAGACCATTTATGCAGTGCAACGCGTGCCCAACTAGGTGTGGTACAGCTAGACGCGTACGCAAGTGATGCCACTGTGCGGATTAGATTGGTCCTGTGTGGCCAACATCCACCAATGCGACAACAAGTAATTTAGTGCAGGAAAAGGTGGCCGACAACGTGTACATGTGTCGATCAGTCGGTGGACGGTGGATGGCACGCATGTTAGGCCACCATTACCAAAGGAATATTCAGAGTTCCAAGAACATGAAAAGGCGAGCCAACATTTCCTTCTATTGGGGAATCTGGCGAGACAACTGTTAGACTGCAACAGAATCAAGGAAAATAGACAAGAAGTCCTACACAGCTCTCGATTATCGGCGAGAAGCTAATAATCCGGAAGGCCAATATATACACAGAAGTTCGACCACCTTAAAAAGGTACATACTAATTTACCCTCAGATTACTTCCTTGCGCTTATATTTAGTTTTCTTCGATAAAGGACTAACTTAGTCATCGGAGAGCCTTCTGGACACTAGCGACGGGAGGTCCTCTAAATGTTTTTTGTAAGCGTAGAGGCAGTGAAGAGTCCAAGCGGGTTAGCAGGGTGATCAGTCAAACCGGAAGATTCATTCAGAAGTCGTTTACCGACGGAGGTACAAGCTTGTATTTTACCCTGCACAATTGCAGCCGTCTGTGGAAAAGCCCACCCACTAAGGAAAGAAAAGTAAACCAAGCTCAGAATCAGATTAAAGAAGATGGAAACCCATGGAAAAGAAACCCCCACCGTCAGAAGGGAGACTAGAGATGAGAGGCGAGTAGTCTCCACGCATTTCGACCCACCCCAGTGCCCAAGAAGAATAGGAATACCCCGTCGCGCGTCCAGGGTAATCGTGGAGGCGTTCCTAGCCTAGTAGTGACTTCCAAAGCCTCTGTTATAGGCGCTGGGAACCCACAGAGGACCCAGGACGACTGCCCAGAAGACATGGACTATGACGCTAGGGAGAGGGAGTACTCCCAAAAAGGAGACAGCCTGTCTCATTTACGGTACTCTCAGTCACCTCCCAAGTCCAGGTCGATCAGAGACGAGGATTTGGCGGAAATCATCACGTCCCAGAACCAGACGATTCAACGCTTGGAAAAGGAAGTGGCGAGGCTGTCCGAACAGCCTCAGCAGAAGGAAGGGCCCATTGGCCACCAACAACAACGTTCAGTGGCTCACCAGGCGAGCCACGACCGCAATATCCACCTGTGTCTTTCCAGGAATCAGAGAATGGCTCCAGAAGGCCAAGGGAGGATTCAGCCATAGGTCAGGGAGAGGAGAGATCCACCCAACCACCGAGAGTGGCGGAAGGTCGCTAGGTATCTACCTCAGCCCAGTGAGTACAATAGCCGAGCAAAGGATGTGCGTCAGGAGCACTCCACAACTCCTGTGCGGGATCTCAGGGATTAGTTTCGTCCTAGGGTTCCCGCATGAGAGGAATGTACAGAAAGACCAGTCAATGTAGGCCTGGACAACTTCGTGCCTCCCAATATCGAGGACATGATAATATGGCTCAATGAGCGTCTCAAGGGTTAGGGAACGGTCCAAGAGACTGCAAAGCGAGCCATCCAGCAGATCACCTCCACCCCACTCTCCAAGGAAACTAACATCTACAAGTCCCTGAGATTTCAGTCTTCCAAACTTTTAGAAGTACGATGGGAGGACAGACGCGGTGGCCCATCTTAAGGACTATCAACAGTCCTTGATTTTGCACGAAA
Organism: Monotropa hypopitys; assembly: GCA_002855965.1. NCBI lineage: Eukaryota > Viridiplantae > Streptophyta > Magnoliopsida > Ericales > Ericaceae > Monotropa > Monotropa hypopitys. The sequence continues at coordinate 2,788 of NMUG010013577.1, forward strand.
GGGACAAAAGCTTCTACTGCAGGATGTTTGCATCCAGTTTGGGCTGGACATCGCTCAACTGATACCACAAGTTGGCTTCATGATCGACCTGCAGCTGGGAACAGTTAGCCGAGACGTTCGTAGGCAGGTTCATGACTAGCCGCACTGCATCCAAGCACTTTGATTCTCTAACATCATTGAGAAAACGATCTGATGAGACCCTTAGGGTGCACACCGGACGGTATGTGGACACCTGCAATGATGTCGAAGACTGCACCGAGAAGTAGACCGTATCGATGTTCAGGCATGGGCTTTCCTTTAGTGAGAAACTGAGGGAATCCCTGACCCTGAACCCAGTGGAAACGTTCCCGGAGCTGATGGAGCGGGTAGAACAGCATGCCAAACTAGAGGAGGATACCCTCTATGAAGCAGGACACAATGCTAACAGATCCCACCGGACCCATGTGGTGGACGTTGTTGGGAAAAAGAGGAACATAAAAAGAAAGGCATCACATCAAACTCTTCCCGAGAATGGGGCGGGAGCTGAGGCCGCACTACAGACTACTCTAAAAATGCCAAGGGCAGGCCCATAGGCCTACAAGGCAATCAAGCCAAGTTCAATAACCCCATTTTCAGGATGGTCCACCCCCTAAGGACGAGCCTTTCTGGAGATGGCCTGCCAAGAAGGGGGAAACCAGATTGAATTGGAGGCCACATGACTCAAGTGCAGCTACCACAGGGAGTTCAACCATATGACCAAGCAGTGCCACCTATACAAGCAGTTTTTGGAGGATCTCATGGGGCAGGTCACCTGAAGGAGTACATTGCCCAAACACCCGGACAAGAGAACAAACCTAGAAGGGTGAAAAGGTGTGACAACTCTACAGATGAGGACATGCCTCCATTGGGGACCATCACCATGATTTACGGAGCCATTGAGCCGAGCTCCAAGAACGAGTCTCGTGCTCGGAAAAGAAAGGAAGGCCATGAGCACCATGTACTGTAGCTCGGTCAGAAGCGCTAGAGGGAACAGAGCGGGAAGCCTGCCCAGATCTTGTTCTCTGAAGAGGACCTAGATGGGGTAACATTCCCGCACAATGACGCATTAATGATCACACTGAGCATCAACATGTATGATATAGAGAGAATCTTAGTGGATTAGGGCAGTTCCACTGAGATCTTGTATTTCCAGGCGCTCAAAAGAATGGGACTCACTCAAGATGACTTAAAGTCAAAACGGATACCACTTATCAGCTTCAGTGTAGAACCAGTCTGGCCTTTGGAAGTCACCACTCTTCCAGTACGATCATGGAGGGTGATGATAGATATAAAGTTCTTGGTGGTGGACGTGGCATCAACCTACAATTCCATCATTGGGCACACTTGGATGTACCGAATGTGGGCCATCCTATCCACATACCACCGGATCATCAAGTTACTGGGGCCTAAGGGTAGTGAAAGCATCAGAGAAAACCAGAAGTCAGTTAGAAACTGCTTCATGACTTCCATAAAGACCAATCCCAATGCCGAGCAGGTGAAGTCCACTGAATTTCCAGACCAACCTGTCTTGGAAGACATAGGGTTGGGCCCCTCCACCCGTGTGGTCGAGAATCTGAGAAAGGTTCCCTCCCATGAGACTGATGAGGAGAGGTATTTCCTTATTGGGGAGGAACTCCCTGAGATGGTTTTCGTTGAGTTGGTCCGGGTGTTGCGGAACAATGACGTATTTGCTTGGACCCCACAGGAGATGCCCGGGGTAGAGCCAAGTATAATATGTCACCGACTGAATGTCGATCCCTGTCACATGCCAATCATGCAGAAAAGGAGACACTTCGTCGTGCAACATTCAAAAATGGTCATTGAAGAATTTGACTGACTCATTCAGGCTAGTGCGATCAGGAAGGTCTACTATCCGGAGTGGCTCTCCAATACGGTGGTTGTCAAGAAAAAGACTGGAACCTGGAGGGTCTATGTTGATTTCATAATCCTAAATAAGGCTTGTCCCAAAGACAGTTTTCTGATACCCATGATTGATCAACTAGTGGATTCTACTGCGGGATACAAGCGAATAAGCTTTTTGGATGCCTATAGGGGCTACCATCAAATCGCTATGTATAAGTCTGACCAGTAGAAAACATCCTTTATCACACCACTGGGGCTGTACTACTACAAAGTCATGCCTTTCAGTCTGCGCAATGCCGGGCAACATATCAAATATTGGCAACACTCATGTTCAAAGATTTGCTAGGCAAAAGTATAGAAGTCTACATCGACGACATGGTGGTCAAATCCAAGGAGACGGACTCCCATCTAATCGATCTTTGCCGCACTTTACAGATACTCCGGGAGTTCAAGCTCAAGCTAAATGCATCGAAATGTGCGTTTGGGATAAGTTCTGGCAAATTCCTCGGGTATCTGGTGACTCATAGGGGCATAGAGGCCAATTCCGATCAAATCGTTGCATTGCAAAACCTCCAAAGTCTGGGAAGGACTAAGGAGGTGCAGTGGTTGACTGGTATGGTTGCCGCGCTCAACCATTTCATCAGCTGTTCATCGGATAAATGCATACCTTTCTTCCAACTACTAAGAAAGAGAATAGACTACACCTGGGGGCAGGCTATGAGAAAGCCTTCCAGGACATGAATAAATATCTTGCCACACCTCCACTAATTGCTACACTAGAGCCAATGGATGTATTGATCGTCTATCTCACAGTCTCAGAGCATGCAGTTAGTGCGGTGCTCATCAAATAGGAAGAAGGGCAACAGAAACCGGTTTACTACATCAGCAAGACATTGCTTGATGCTTAGATTAGGTATGTCCCTTTAGAAAAACTGATCTTGACACTGGTAATGACTTTAAGGAAGCTCCAATATTACTTTCTGGCTCACTCTATTGAAGTACCTACTGTCCATCCCCTTGGGTCTGTCTTGAGAAAGGCATATCTATTGGGTAGGGTAGCAGCTTGGTCTGATGAGCTAGGAGAATACGATATCAAGTATGTATCCTGCACAGCGGTGAAGGGCGATGTGCGGGCCAAGTCCTTGCAGATTTCATGACAGAATTTTCACACGAACCTACACAAACACCCAAACAATAGTCAGAAGACGAATGGACGACTCCTATTCATCCCGCATTACCAGATGTTGATGAACCGCACACAATAGAGCAATGGAGGCTCCTTGTGGATGAATCAGCCTTCAACAAAGGATCAGGAATGGGCATCATTCTGTTCTCACCAGAAGGGTTGGATCTAGAATAGTGAGTCCACCTAAGTTTCAAAGCCTCCAACAACAAGGCAAAGTATGAGGCTTTGATAGCCAGAGTCAAAAGTGTGAGGAGATATGGAGCTGAGGACCTACTCATTCACTGCGACAACTAGCTTGTCATCAACCAACTCTCAGGAGAATATACAACGAAGGATGACATGATGGCATCATATGCAGCAACATCCAGGAAGCTTCTCCAACAGTTCAAAAAGATAGCAATAGTACAAATCAACTCCCGGTAAAACAGCCATGCGGATGCCTTGGCTTGTCTTGCCTCATCTGTATCTTCAGAGCTCTGCCACATAATAAGCATCGATTCTCTATCTCGGCCAAGCATCCAAACAGAGGAATCATAATAAACCTTTGATTTGGATGTGGGCCCGAGTTGGATGGATCCTATCATCGCTTACCTAACAAATGATGAACTCCCTACTGACAAAAAGGAAGCATACAAGATAAAGATCAAGTCGACAAAGTATTGGCTCCGCCGGACAAGATCCTTTATAGGAAGTCTTTCATGGGGCCATACTTGCACTGCATGTACCCAGACCTTGTTCAATGATTTCTTCACGAAATCCATGAGAGGGTGTGCGACAGTCACATCGGAGGATGTTCAATAGCACATAAGGCCATCTCCCAGGGATATTGGTAGCCATACATACAAGAAGATGCCAAAGTCTATGTCAAAAGTTGTAAGAAATGCCAGAAGTTTTCTCCTATCATTCATGCTCCCTCAGCGGACGTAGCTCCTCTCACGAGTCCATGACCCTTTGCTCAGTAGGGTCTGGACATTGTAGGACCCATGCCGAAAGCAAAAGAAATGAAGAAGTATTTACTGGTGGGAACAGACTATTTCACCAAGTGGATTGAAGCAGAGCTGCTGTCAAAGATCACTAAGTACAACACAGAGCAGCAATAGGTAATGCAATCAACCCTAATTTAAGCATTGATCTTAATGTTGATGTTTGCAATGTACAATATTTTGCACATACTTATGACATCGTTTTTTGTTTTGTATAAGGCTGAGAGTTCCCATGAAAAATTGAAGAGACATCTAGCCTCACCGCAAGGTAATTTTGACAATACATGAGAAAATATGTATGCTTTGGTTGAGGCCTAATGTACTAAAATTAGAGCTTCTTTTGAGAAGATCCTGGGTTGTTAGCAACACAATTTTGGGGTCCTTTATTCAAGGAATTGAGGAATTTGTTTCGAAGCTAGCAATGAGCCTTGTATTTTCTGTATTGAAACATGTTGAATGGGTTCAACAAACAATCATGTTGTGTGACTTCTTTATAAGGCGCACACATGGCACATCTTGTTCTCATGAGTGAGCTCCTTATATGTCCAACAATCTCTCTCTGCATTTGTCTTCCATAAATGACCATTGGAAGAAACTAGATACAGTTGCACCTCTAGAAGATCCCTCCATCTCACAATTGTTGAAAGTCAACATTGATATCTTATTTATCCAATTTTAGGGAATAGATCAGACGGGAAAGATCCACTTGATCAACAAAGTCAAAGAGCTTGTCCATCCATTATATACGTCAGTGTTGGAACCACAAACTAAGGCTAAGGTAAAGGGTCACACAAAGGCACCTAACCAAGAAAAGTCTACACGGGGAGAGCCTTTGGAGTTTGAATACGTTGAGTCATCTTTGTAGAATACAGGGGCAATTAAGGAGAAGTTGTGTCGCAAACCTAAAAGTAAGTACAATTTATGACATTCCCCATTCTTGAATGATTTTTCGGATGTTCTACGATCATACATTGGTAGTGTCATGGATGTATCTGTCGATGGGAATTACGGGTTCCGAGCCATATCACATTTGCTAGTTTTTGGGGAGAAAGATTGGCATATGGTACATAGAGATTTAATTTAGTAATTGTGTACCCATTGCGAGGAGTACGAAGAAGTTTTTGGAGAGGTTGGGAAGGCATACGAGATAAGGTACATGTTGTCATATTTCGGTGATAGTCCTGCAAAATGGGATAGATGGATGACAATGCCATACACGGGCCACCTTGTAGTATCCTGTTATGATGTGGTGATTGTATCTTTATCCATGCATCAGTGTTTGACCTTTCTCCCCCTCCGCTCAATGTCGGTTCCATCTATGTGCAAAAGGATCCTCACGCTCAGATTCGTCAACAGTTCCCATTTTGTAGTGGTATGTAGTTGCAATCTCTATTGATTTGTCCATTGGAATGTTAATTCATAAGTACTTAATTATTTGTATGTACAGATTATTATGAAACCACTTTCTCCAATCCCATCCATAGCTTGCAACTGGCACATGTGGCACCAACCCGTATCAAGTGAGTGAAAAACATTGTGTCACACCCATTCCTTTACTTCTCTTAAAAACTATTTAGTATAATGAATAATTAAAATAAAAGTATATTATAATGAGGTTTTAAATAAGACCTTAGGCCTATTTAGGGGTCCTTATGTTAGAAAGACTTAAACAAGGACATTGGGGTGTATTTCGTGTTGTATATAGTTAGTAATAATGATTTAGGCATAAGGGTAGTAGGGTAATTGGGCATCCAAATCAGATTTTTGGCTTAGGGGATGCCCTAGCCTCCCTTATTCTTTCCCAAATCTGTGAGAAAATATAGAGAAAGGGCCATTGAAGACTCTCCAAGCTTGAAGCACACTTCAAATCAACTCTCAATCCATCCATAATGTTTAAAGTAAGAATTCCTATACTTGTAACCACCATCTTACTAGAATTTGGAGGTCAAAAACTAAGGTTTATACAAAAAAAGAATTTGTAGATCTAAAACTCGAAAATCTTGGTTTAGAATCCAAATTGGTATTTGTAGGACTCCCTAGTGGAGTATGTTAACCCTATAGGATAGTAAACTATGGGGTTGTGTGAGGTTTTATCATTTGAGGGCTTACAATCGGGTTTTGAGAAGATTAGATGAATCGCCATTTCATCAAGGAGAAACTCACTAATAGAACCATATGCATGCCTTTTGTAAGGACAGAAGACCAACTTGTGGATGTCCTCACACAGGGATTAGGAAGCAAATCATTTCATGACATTCTTGGCAAGTTGGGCATGTGTGATATCTATGCTCCAGCTTGAGGGGGAGTGTTAGAATAATGTCGTATTATTGGTTGTTTAATGTTTTCTTTTCTTTTGTATCTCTTATGTAATTCCCCTATAATTAGGGGCCCAAGTGTATTTCTCTCTCTATCATTAATATAAAAGGGGAGTGTGAGCCTTTACTCACGCTAGCTTTTTACCCTAAATATTTCTACATCTTGAAGTTGTCTTGAACCCGGACCCACATAGCCTCTCTAGTCAAGTAGCCTCTAAACCCGAGGAATTCCTCCTCAACCTTGAGTCTAGTATTCAATACATGAAAGTCGTGATATAACCCGATTTAAGTGTTGGGTGATCATTCTAATGCGTGAAAACACTATCCTAATTATGTCATAGGCTATAATTTCTTTGTAATTGTAATACTCATGTAATATTCGGTCTTCAATTATTTATTTGTTGTCATGTACTTTCAATTTAGTACCGTAGTTAGTCACTATTTTATTGATCCTTTTTCTATCAAGAGTTGAGTATACTCTGGGACTACCACTATTAATGAATTTTTCATATCAGAAATACTTCTTGTTTAACTTTGATCCATCAAAGGTAGCATTTTCAAGCATATTGCAAATCAAAATACAGTAACTCAAGACATGTAGGTTAGAATTCCGATTGAGTCATACTCAAACCTCCAAATGTCGGTTTGCGAGCCTTTGCCTCTATTTTGAGTATTCCGCAAGCTAAAATTCGATAACTTGAGACGCGTATGTCAAATTTCTGACTGAACCATATTTGACTTCCAAACATGAACTTGTGAGCCCTCATTTTCCATAATAATTGTTCAAATTCCTACATCATCACACACAATGACACATTATTTTTCAACCAAACCAATGATAATTAAATAAAAAGTGTTAATTATGGCAAAGTAGTACCGAAAGGACAATGTGATGTACATAACACATTTCTCACTCGCAACAGTT
>NMUG010013578.1:0-10077 GCA_002855965.1 Monotropa hypopitys
TTGTAGCATGTCGCCTGACGAGTGTAAGTGGTCCAGAGAACTGAATTCTAACTCTCGTGTTATCTCTTGACCCGTGACTTGTTCTTGATTGCCAAATATTCCGTGGGAGATCCTAGGCCGCGATCCCTCCTTCATGTCGTCATGGATATTGGAGTAGTCATTCATTGGCCTAGGTTGGGTGTTAGAATCCCCATTGCCATTCCGCTTAATTTACTTGTTTTCTCTCTTTTCTTTCCTTAAGTTTTAATTTTCAAAAATCTTAAAAGAAAAGGCCGAGCATCCTTCTGCTCTCCACCATTTTGCAAAACCAAACTTCTTTTCCAAGCTAATTCTCTAGACTTGACATTTTCCCTGTGGACCGACCTCGGACTTGCCGCTCTACTAGTTAGAGTTGTATTTCCCTGTCTATAAATTATTAATGCATAACCAAGGACTTTTCCGTTAATCAACGACCGGGAAAGTTCGCGTTATCAATGCTACATACGCTCTCGAGGTATACATGTCGTCTCGGAGGTATACCTTTTACTCATTCACTTCCTAGGAATTGTACATGGGTGACCACTGCTGGCGCCAAGCGATGGGGGAGATACGGATCCCCGTGTATCCTTCCACGGCCACTTTCGGACAGGCATGGTCTCGCTCTGGAGGCATTACTGAGATAGACGGCTACATGATAGAGGGGGATTATGATGCATGGTTCAGAAGCGTATCCATTGGTCGCTTTACCACCACCGTTACTGTGCGAGGTGGTCGCTCGATTGGCGCAGCGCAGGATCGCTTTTACCAGAGGATGGGCGGTGCGGCTCATGATTCTCAGTTTCCTCGTCCAGACTTTGCAGAGAGAGGTCTAGGAGCTCCTCCAGGCCAGCAGCCTCCACAGGATCAGGTATGTACTTTTGTTTTTTCTGTCTTTTGTCTTTTCTGTGTTGTCCTTTTTCGCTCTACTTTTTCTTTCCTGTTTCTGATGATTTCTCTTTTTGTTTCAGGATGCCCCGGATCCTCCATGAGGTTCAGTTGATAGGAGGGCTAGACGGCGGAGCAGTCGCAGTGACCGTCGCGGCGCGGATGTCTGAGACCTGCACTAGAGAGAGAGAGAGAGAGAGATTTTTTTTGTTTGTTCTCTTTTTTTTATATCAGATGACTTGTACTCTTCTGCTTTTGTTAGACTGTACTTTTCGTAGTCCTTTCTTTTTTTTTCTTTGTACCATGTTGTCTTTTTGAATATGTAATAAAACCATGCATGTTCTTTCTTTTGCATTTCACTTTTCTTTCTCTTTTTCTGCACAGATAGATATATATACTAAAAAGGATATTGATGTTTTTCTTCTGTCTGCAGGATGTCTTTTGCACCGGCATTCTTGGCACTTCTGTTAGCATGGTGGGCATCTTTTGCCCCATACGAGCAATGTTTATTTGAGCAGATATTTGGAGGGATTGCGAGCTTATTGACTGTTCGTGTTGCCCCAGACTTTTTGGCTGCCTTGGTGAGATATTGGATCCCTTCTCTGAGTCTCTTTCGCTTTGGCTATCATGAATTGTCTCCTACTTTGGAGGAATACCACTTTCTGCTGAAGATGCAGCCTACCTTTGAGACTATTGTCTGCACATTCCTTGGGCGGAGTGCTCGGACAGCTTTCTTGGCCTTGATGGGTTTGAAGCGATCCTCTTTGATTACAGATGAGGTTGATGGAGTTCCGACTGTGCGTCCAGACTTCTTGTGGGGGTTATTTGGTGACAGGGCGTATTATGATCCCCGCGGCTCTGATTTCACTCGGTTGGGTGATTCGGGGGCAGGCTCTCGCAGGCGTATGTATGCCTTTGCCTTCATCCTCCTGGCTGGTCTGTTCTTTCCACGCTGCGATGGATAGTTGGATTTGCGTGTCGTTTTCCTTGTGGATGTCGTGGTAGATGGACAGTCAATAATTCCAGCAATCTTGGCGGAGACATTCAGAGGGATGACCCTTTACCTTGTATCACATGATCCTCGTGCCTGCGGCGGTGTTGAGTTACTCTTTGTTTGGCTGGTATCTCATCATTTTCGAAGCCATTCTCCACATCCGAAATGGTTTATCGATAGCCCTCTACCGCTTTTGATTGCACGGAATCAGTCGTTGCTATGCATTCCTCAATGCCTGGAGGCATGGATTACAGCTTTGGACAGCGTCACTCCAGATACAATTGTTTGGGACCTTGGTATATTCAGTGCTAGGGAACATGCCATCACCGTTTATGGGCTGGGTCTCTCTTTTCTTCCTTTGGTCGGATTATGTGGGGTTGTGCCGTATTTTGGGAGTCGGCTGCTCCGGCAATTTGGTTTGTATCAGGATGTTCCTTCTTCATCATCTCTTTATGCAAGCAGCAGATACCACTTTGACTTCACCAGTGACTTGGCACATTCGATGGTTCTGGAGTCTTCTGCCTTATGGAATCAACGGGTCGTGATTTCCTCTGATCAGGTTAGTGAAAAACCGGCGTTTCCGATGATTACTTGGGCTGGATTGAGTAGGAAATTGCTCGTGATGCTGGCAATGTTGCTTCTTTCCATTTTGGATCCATCTCCTCTGTCACAATGGTCTTCTCTTTTAGCATCTCAGACCGCAGGTTATACTCTTCAGCTGATGCAATCTCATTCTCGACACATTCAGATGATTGGTGAAAGAGACCAGGCTATTCAGCAAGCCTCGTCTATTGTCGGGGAGAGAGATTCTTTACTCAGGGACATTGATGGCCTATCCTCGCGATTATCGGATATGGAGGCCGTCGTTGGCACTTTACAGCAAAATCTTTCAGATGCTAGGGCACCTGCCAGCTCTACTAGCACTGTACTGGCTTTGGAGAATTCTCTGATTGACGCGGCTCGCGATCATGATTTTCAGGTTGCAGAGATTGGGAGACTGTTGCGCGAGTTGCTAGATTTTGATCAAACTTTGAGAGAGTCCGAGGCTTTAATTCGCGACCTGCATGATCAGAGAGATTATTTGCAGTCTGATTTTGACACTCTAGCTGGCTCTTATCGTGGTTCTGCTACTGAGGTTGAGTTCATGCGTGTTCGGTTGCGAGGTGTTCGCCGAACTTTGGCTCGGAAGAGAAACATTCATCATCGGGACATAGAAGATTTGCGGTCCAGCTTTGCTTCCTTAGATCGCTTATTGCCTGGCGGTTATCCTGATTTGATTCAGTTACAGGCTCTTTTGCGGGCGCTTTGCCGTTTGCTGGATGTGGATTGCTCGGGCACTGAGGATAATATTAGGATGACCGTCCGCTACCGGGAGGTATGTCAGGCCTTGCTGCGCCTGTTAGATGATTTGCCTCAGTGAGTTCTGTGGCGATTTTGCCTTGTTGTATTTTGATTTCCTTTCCTGCAAAGCTTGTTAGCATTTCCATTGTATGAGTGCATTTCTTGTTTACTCGAAATTTTTATCAAATAAACAGCATTAGCATTCATGCAAATTTAGATTTCTCTGCACATTGTGATTGTAAAGACAAAGTTCATGCCATACAAAACAATCATGCACAAGGCCATCACCTGAAAGATCGGAGGGTGAAATCTTTTGTTCGTCCTTCATTATTCAGAAATGACTTCACAATCTTAGCATTGAGTCGACAGACCACTTTACCAAATCAAATTCGACCTTCAGAGACGAGAGATTTTCTGAACATTAGACCACTGATCCGTAACTGCTCAGACCCATCTGCTGCTTTGACTCGGGTTTATTATTTTTGTGAGCTTTTTCTTTTCCATTTTTGCCGCAACTCCTTTTACAAGTTGGTAGTTACGCCGGATGCTCTTTTTTTATTTTTTATTTTTTGCCATGGCCCCCTCTCGGGTTTTGACCATGCTGGATCTATCCATTTTTGCTGCAGCCCCCTTTCGGGTTTTGACTACCCCGGATTTTGATTCCCGTTTTTTTTGCTATGGCCCCCTTTCGGGTTTTGACCACACTGGGCTTTTCCATTTTTGCTATGGCCCCTTTTCAGGTTTTGACCATACCGGTTTTTTCCATTTTTGCTGTAGCCCCCTTTCGGGTTTTGGCTACACCGGAATTTTGTTTTTCATTTTTTTCGACAATGATCTAGGTTTAATTTTAGCAAGACATATCTCTCTTAAACAGTATCCGAATATCCTTTTGAGCAAAGTTTTCTGAGAGCATTTCCGTATTTAGGTGAAGCTGAGGATTTTTAAAGATGGAAGAGAAAGATAGATTATTTTGAATTGTTCCCTTTCTATTTTGGGGAAAAAGAGAAAACGACTTTATTCAGGATCATCACATTTTGATGATTGCTCTTTTTTTTTGCTTTTCCGAGAAGGAGAAAGATAGATTTTGTGGGAGAAGGAAAGAAAATGCTTTTGATCATCACATTTTGATGACAATTTGTTTTTGAATCTGCTTTTTTGAGGAGGAGACGGACATCTTTTTGTGGGATGAGAGAGGAAAGTGCTTCTTTTTTTCTTGCTTTGCTCAAAATAATACAGGGATACTGATAAGGAGAAAGTATCTTTACTAGAATTAAAATTGAATCATAGAGAGATATATGAGAGCTGCTACCCATTAAACATGGTAGAGCTTAAGTACATCTGAGTTAAGCGGTTGCGGAAATTCCTGTCCATCCATCTCTGACAGGACGATTGCTCCACCGGACAGTACTTTTGCAATGATGAATGGCCCCTGATAGTTGGGGGCGAATTTTCCTTTAGCCTCTTCTTGTACCGGTAGGATTCTTTTTAGAACCAGGTCGCCCTGCTGGAAAATCCTTGGTCGCACATGTCTGTTAAAACTTTTGGAAATTCGCCTCTGATAGCACTGAGAATGATAAATCGTTGCAAGTCTCTTTTCGTCCATGAGCGCCAATTGATCGTGGCGAGCTTTAATCCATTCCGTATCGTCTGTGGCTGTTTCCATCATTATCCTGAGTGACGGAATTTGTACTTCGGGAGAGAGAACGGCCTCATAGCCATACACCAAGGAAAATGGACTCACCCCCACAGAGGTTCGAGCCATAGTTCGATAAGCCATCAGTGCGTGGGGTAGCTTTTCATGCCAATCTCGATGCGTATCCGTCATTTTTTGGATGATCCTCTTGATATTTTTGTTCGCTGTTTCAACTGCCCCATTCATTTGCGGACGATAGACGGTCGAATTCTGATGGTTGACTTTGAATTGGTCGCAAAGCTTTTTCATGAGCGTGCTGTTGAGGTTCTTTGCATTGTCAGTTACAAGCGTGTCAGGCAGTCCATAACGGCATATGAGATTGTTTTTGATAAAGCGCGTTATGACTCTTTTGGTTACATGAACAAAGCTGGCTGCCTCGACCCATTTGGTGAAATAGTCGATGGCGACCAAGATGAATTGATGGCCGTTCGAGGCTTTGGGATGTATAGATCCGATGACATCTATACCCCAGGCTGAGAATGACCAGGGAGAGACCATGACTTGTAACTCTTTGGGAGGCGCACGTAGGACGTCCCCGTGGATTTGACATTTATGGCACTTCTTGACATACTTAATACAATCGGCCTCCATTGTCATCCAATAGTATCCAGTACGCAAGATTTTACGGGCTAGTGTATGGCCGCTCATATGTAGACCGCAAGTTCCTTCATGTATTTCTGTCATCAGGTCGTTGGCCATATAAGCATCTACACAGCGTAGAGGATCGTGCATAGATCGTTTGAATAGCAACTCGCCACATAAGAAGAATTGGGCTGCTAATCTTATGAGAGTTTTTTGGTCATTGGATGCAGCGCCTTCGGGAGGTGCCCCGGTCTGCATGAAGACTTTGATATCGTAGTACCACGATTGGCCATCTCTTTCATCGGTGATTAAGGTACAATAGGCGGGGGACTCTTTAAGCTGGATCTGTATGGTAGGAATCTTTTCCTCATCTGAGAAATGTATGGCTGCTGCGAGAGTTGCTAAAGCATCTGCGAATGAATTTTCAGCTCTTGAAACATGGATGAAATCAATTTGTTTGAATTTGATCCGGAGCTCTTTGACTTTTTGATGATAAGGAATCAGCTTTGGATCTCTAGTCCGGAAGGTTTCATTGCTTTGCTGAATGATTAAATCTGAATCACCATAAACCTGTAGGTAAAAGATTTCATAGTTTAATGCCATTTGTAAGCCCATGATACAGGCTTCATATTCTGCCATATTGTTGGTGATTACAGATTCGTCTTTGAATAAGAGATTTGCTGCAGTAGGCAAGTGAGTTCCCTGCTCGGAGACTAGGACTGCCCCTATTCCAGCACCTTTTTGATTGTATGCTCCGTCGAAGAACAGCTTCCATTCGGGAATTCGGACATCCTTTTCTGAACAGAAAATTGCCTCGTCGGGGAAAAGAGGCTCCATTGGGTTTTCTTCCTCGAGGGGGTTTTCGGCTAGGTATTCTGATATGACTCTCCCCTTTTCTGACTTCTGGGTGGCAAAAACGATATCGAATTCGGATAAGATCATATGTCACCTCGCAATTCGGCTTGAGAGCGTGGGTTTTTCGAAGAGGTACTTTAATGGATCCATTCGGGATAGCAGATAGGTAGTATGATGGATCATGTAGTGACGAAGCCGATGGGCTACCCAGGCTAACGCGCAACAGGTTTTCTCCAGTGCCGAGTAGTTGTTCTCATATGCGAGAAACTTCTTGCTCAGATAGTAGATGGCTTGCTCTTTTTGTCCGTCCTCCGAGTATTGTCCCAACATACATCCCATAGAATGGTCGAGCACGGTTAAGTACACAAACAGAGGTTTATTGGGTCGTGGCGAGACGAGAATGGGTGGTTGAAGCAGGTATTGTTGGATCTTTTCAAAATAAATCTGGCATTCGGCGGTCCAGTCTTGAGGTGCATTCTTCCGTAGCAGTCGATATATGGGGTCACAGACCTGCGTCATTTGTGCTATAAAGCGACTGATGAAATTAAGATTTCCTAAGAAGGAACGGACTTCTGTTATACCAGATGGCACTGGCATTTTGAGAATGGCTTGGATTTTGGCCGGGTCTATTTCGATACCCTTCTGACTGACCATAAATCCCAACAGCTTCCCTGATGTTACTATGAATGCGCATTTGGCCGGATTTAACTTCAACTGATACTTGCGAAGATATTCAAATACTCGTCGAAGATTCAACAGATGCTCCTCTCTTTGTCGAGACTTGACGATCATGTCATCTACATAAACCTCCAATTCTTTATGAATCATGTCATGAAACAACATGACCATTGCCTTCTGATAGGTTGCGCCTGCATTTTTCAGACCAAATGGCATGACCTGATAACAGAAGACTCCCCAAGGGGTGAGGAAAGCAGTTTTGTCTTGGTCTTCCGGGGCTATCCGAATTTAGTTGTATCCCGAGAAGTCGTCCATGAAAGAAAATATCTCGTGACCTGCTGTGTTGTCTACGAGGATGTCAATATGAGGCAGAGGGAAATTGTCTTTCGGACTGGCCTTTTTCAGATCTCGATAATCGATGCACATTCGGACTTTCCCGTCTTTCTTTGGTACGGGGACTATGTTGGCAAGCCATTGCGGATATTCAACCACTCGCAGGAAGCCGGCATTGAACTGTTTTATCACTTCCTCTTTGATTTTCAGACTCCATTCAGGTCGGAGCCTTCTCAACTTTTGTTTGATAGGTTTCATGGATGGGTCTATGGGGAGGCAATGCTCCACAATTGAGGTATTGAGCCCCGGTATATCTTCATATGACCAGGCAAAGATGTCCTGGTACGCTTGAAGCAGTTCTATAAGTTCGGCCTTTTGGTATGCGTCCAGATGGATTCCGATTTTGACTTCCTTCGGTGTCTCCACAGTCCCCAGATTAATGGTTTCCATTTCCTTGACGTTAGGAGTTTGCCTGTTTTCAAAGGTTTCCACCATTTCTCGGATCTCATTCGGGGTCTCTTGGGTAGCATCGTTGTCAATCTCTATTCCCATCAGATCAAAATCTATTTCAGTGTCGAAGTCGTGCTTTCTCAGTGCTAAGATTGTTTGATCATTTGAGTTAAAGGGACGAATTTTAGGATTCCTGAAAAAGCAGTGATGATTTTTTTAGTCAGTATTCTGGCCTTGATTATTTCGACAGAGACAAATAAATGAGCAGAATACATAAAGCTTTTTATTAATAAGTATGCCGAGATAACAGAAAACACGATCACATAAAGGAAAAGCATACAAACTTTATTTTAACAGAGAAGGAAATACAAAAGACAAGAGCCAATCCCGCCGTGGTTTACCAAAACACACGGGCTTTTTGTGCCGGGGAGGATGTCCAGTTATGGAGTTTTTCGCCTGGGCAGGCTGGGCGGATAGTGTTGGATAAGTCAAAGTTTAGAGATGGCGGGTCAATGGCAGCGATTTGTAATTCCCCGAAGATCTGCGATAAACCCTGGTCGTCGTCGTCAGATGAGGGATCTTCAGAAATTTGGGGATTCTTTGTTGCAGGCTGTGGTTCCTTCTCTTCTTCTGAGTCGGAACAGATAAATCCAATTGATATGAAGCTTTCGCTGATATGTGGTAGAGGCCTACTCAAACCCCTTCCTCTTCCTCGAGTTGAAGATTTTTGCTCATGGAGAGACGGCATGTACCCTAATCTGGAGGTACGATGTTGCGGAGGCAAGATCCGAGGTTCCGCCTCACCTTGCAAATTGATTCCCAGACCTTTTCCGCATTGGAAGCCATGACGATGAAAGTATTTGATTACCATTTCAATAGCTTTGGGAACTTTCGGGGGACACTGTGTCCCATAAAGCACTGATGCGCATTCGAAAGATTGGAAACTAGAGGGCTCATTCATCTCGATCATTGGAATAGTCGGCGCTTTGTATATGGCGAAATCTGGTTCCGCAAAGACAGTGATAAGCTGGCCGTTAGCTATAAATTTGATCTTTTGATGGAGACTGGACGGGATTCCTTCGGTCATATGAATCCATGGCCGTCCCAACAAGAAATTGTAAGCTGATGGAATCTTGAGGACTTGGAATCGAATAGGAAAAGTAATGGGACCAATTTCAACAGGGAGTTCGATTTCCCCCAATGTTTCTCTGCGTGATCCGTCAAAAGCTCTCACTGTCATTGTGCCATTTCGAAGATTCTCGAAATGTATTCCCAATCGGTGCAAAGTCGCACGAGGATAGATGTTCAATGCTGAGCCGTTGTCTATGAGCACTCGTGCTACAATCATTCCTCTCGTCTTGACGGCGATGTGGAGGGCTTTGGTGTGCCCCATTCCTTCACTCGGGATTTCATCATTGGAGAATGAGATGGTTCCTGGTCCTATTACTGAGCCTACCATTTCCTGCAGGACATTTGGGGTTATGTCTCCAGGGACTTGCGCCTTCTTTAGTACCAATAACAAAGCTTGTCTATGAGGTTCGGATGTCAACAATAAGGTCAGTATGTTGATATTGGCGGGGGTTTTCCTCAGCTGTTGCATAATATCAAACTCGCTCTTTTTTAGCGTCCTGATAAACTCCTGCATTTCGTCCTCCGTTATTTTTTCGTAATTCTTCTTGCCCTTGTCAGCCTCAGCAGGGGCGTAAACTCTTCCTAATCTGGTAACTCCTCCGATGTGGTTGACCTGCCTTCTCTGAGGTTCTTCCTTTGGATTTATTTTTGAATAATCCAAAAGGACTCGATGGGAATTGTAAATGGGTATCCTTGATGGTTGTGGCAGTGTAACTCTGGGTCGGGTAGGCAATGAAATAGGTGCCGTGGGCCGTTTCGGATTCTGAGAATTGCTACCTTGGGGCCTCCAGACTTCTCGGGATGGCCTATTGTGCGATGCCATCGTGTGAGCTAAATGGATAACTTTGGGGAGAATCTAAGTCCGCAATGTTGTTACCTGTATGACAATCACTTAACTCAGATTAGTAAACCGGAAAAATCTCTAAGGATACTGGAGACGAATGGACTTCTTTTGAATTTATAACTCGGGATATGCCCCGGACATGGAGTTTGGAGTATTATCTCGGATTTTAAATTTTGGAGAAACTGAAATGATGAGTCCATAGTCTAATCTTGACCAGTATTCCTAGAGACACTATATATATATATATATATATATATATTTGGAAAATCTTTT